>CAUYRH010097010.1:0-49907 GCA_963574655.1 Perodicticus potto
TGAACTGGTTAACATAGCATGGCATTTTCTTAGTTATTATGTTCAGGTATTTATATTCTGCATTTAGTAAGTTAACATAGCATGGCATTTTCTTAGTTATTATGTTCAGATATTTATATTCTGCATTTAGTAAGTTTCACCTGTACCCTCCTAAGATGCACCCTAGGTGTGGTCCCACTGATTACCCTCCCACCAACCCCCCAACCAACAACCCAACCCACCCCTGTACATTTACCCCAATTATTTTGCGGTAAATTGGGTTTTAGCCTTCATATGAAAGCTATAATTTAGCTTCATAGTAGGCTGAATACCTTGGATACTTTTTCTTCATTTCTCGAGATACTTTGATAAGAAGAATGAGTTCCAGCTCCATCCATGTAAACTTGTAAGAGGTAAAGTCTTCATCTTTCTTTAAGGCTGCATAATATTCCATGGTATACATGTACCACAATTTATTAATCCATTCGTGGGTCGATGGGCACTTGGGCTTCTTCCATGACTTAGCAATTATGAATTGTGCTGAAATAAACATTCTGATATAAATATCTTTGTTGTAATGTGATTTTTGGTCTTCTGGATATATACCTAGTAGAGGAATTATAGGATCAAATGGCAAGTCTTAATAAGGGTAGAGGTTTTCATTTCATTCCTGGGATTAAGTTCAAAATGTATGACTGTGGAGAGGACTTTGGTCTCAGACCTCTGTTCTCACTTCTGTACACCATAAACATGTGAAGTTCAAGTTCAAGACCTGCCATGGAACATATTGATAGGATAGCATTAGCCCCAGGTACACACTGATGGACAAAAGATAAGAAAAAATAGAATCATGCCATTCTGGGTATGGCAGCCACAGTCATTTCTGCTCCTTCTGGATTACTCCATTTGGTTGCTTTTTTATACATTGAGCTCTTTTTGATTTGAAGTAAGAGACTTGTGATTTATAACTCTGGTATTAATGATAATTCAATAACTAGCTCATTATTCTTAGAGTCCCCCCCACAAGTTAAACCTTATTTGAGAAAGAATTACTCATTCATTCCAGAAAAAAGTCAATAAAAATGCTAGTATGAATATTAAATATATTGCAAAAGATTAAATTAAAACCACAAAGTATACTATGTTTTAAAATCTTTGTTAAATTCCAACATCTCATTATAACAGCATTTATAAACCAAAGCTTTTTAGCTTTAATGTGAGAAATAAAAATAATTTTTCATTTAGCTATTCCATATGGTTTATATATTTCTGTTTTGCTTTAAGGATTTTCATTCATAATTGTCCCTCTCCCTTCCCATTTTGGGGATTTTCATTAAATTTTTTTTCATTTGTATACAATTTGTTCATTCTGATAGAATCAGCAGGAGTTCGGTAGCAAGTTACTTAGGTTGTATAATCACATTTTCCATTACCTTTCCCATCTTTCACTACACATTTCTTTCTATCTTTTCTCCTTTGTTAAGCCAAGTGACCAGGAACCGGAAAAAAAAAACCCAAAAAAACAAAAAAAGAAAAAAGAAAAGAAACCCAAGTAGAACAAAAAAAATCATTTTCTTCTTCTGATCCAATTTTTACTTTGACTTGATGTCTGATTTTCCCCCTTCTGGACTATGATGGAAAATTTGACCTCTGCCGTGTCTTTAACCTTAGCCTTGATTTAAGTGTTGTGGGGAGGAAATGGGACACTGTGCATTCTGTAGTGCTGTACCAATATATACGTGAGGTCATCGTAACAAGAAATAAGATGTGATTTTAAATGAATGCTCTAATATCCCTGCTGTTCCCCTCGGCAGCTTTGCCTTCACCACAGCTATAAATACTGTCCATGGTCTATGGCTTCTCACATTTCCTATTTATAAAGATAGCTCTTGTTTGTATTTATTTCATTAAAAGGGAAGAGTTATGTTGAAATGTAAAAAGTCAATGGAAGGTGCGTCAACTCATGAATTATAGTCTTCTAGCTTATAGCTGCTTTGCTGAAGGCTAGGATGTATACTCCAGTATATTGTTATCATTTTTATTGAATAAGAAGGAAATGCTTCAGCATTAAGGAAGGGGTAAAAAGATCTGTGAATAAAACTGGTATTTTCCCTTACCTTGAATCTCAGTTCTGAAGACTGGAGTCTTCAAAGCCATTTTTATTTTCAGTGTTCAGTTTTAATTAAAAAACGACGTTTACAATTCCATAATCCCATCTGTCGATGGAAAAAGAGAATTCACATGAGAGAATTAAGTTACTATTATTACCTAACAGATTTAAGAGAACAACCCTTTTCCCCAGGCTCAGTGGCAGTTCCTTGTATAATAACTAAAATATTAGCAAATTTAATGGATTTTTCTCACCTGCAAACTTATTTTTAAAACATACTTCATTTGACTTAGATGATAATATTTGTTCAGGAAAAAGATAATATAGGCTGTTATTTTCTAGTGGCAAGCAACAGAATTTGAAGTTAAACGTTCTTGATTTTGTTAGATGATGATTTAATTCATTTTAATTTTATTAACAGTGGAAACCTTTGTCATCAGGATGATGTTTTAGATAAATTTATAGGAGATGGTTTTGTTCTTAAATAATATTTCTTTTAAATTGTTCACCTTGGCCTCTTTGCCTACTTGCCCTGGCAATGGAGGTCTATTCCCTGTCTATGGAGAGCGTATCTTGCTCTGTAAGCCTACGTCCTGCTCCTACTCTATAAATCTATTTCTCTTCCTCAATTAACTTTATTCTACACTTGCCTTAAAAACAACTAACTAGTTTACATTTAAGAGAGTCATTTGGAAGGAAAGGTCAGCTATCCTTTGTTCTTCCCACAAGATGCATAGTTCTGGGTGTGCTGTTTGTCATGACTGACCATTGTGCACAACACCCTATTCTGGGCATGGCAAAGCATCCCTTGAACTCTCTGAACTCTCCTAGAAAATGTAGGCCTATTTTCTGTTGACATCAGAGAGAAGGGTGGGATTCCCCATTGAATGATTGAATGAAGCATGTATCTTTTCAAAGAGCCGTGTTCTGGGGCTTCACCTGCCACAGTTATGATATGTTGGTGGCTGGTTGACTATCTTCTCTTGAGTCATATTTGCTAAAGCTTTGTAGTGAGAATGATGGGAAAATATCTTCATGGAAATGAGAAATATGTGAAATAAGTTAAAACAAAGCCATGCAGTGCTTGCCTCAGCAGCACATATACTAAGGTTGGAATGATACAGGGAAGATTAGCGAGGATGACACGCAGATCCATGTAGAGTTCCACATTAATAAAATGCATGCAGCAAATTTAACTTGAAAATGAACCGAAAAACTGGCCGGCAGGGTCAAACTCTCATGTACTCACTTTGCTCAGCACAGAATGCAATGCTCTGGGTGACCTTAGTAGTAAATAGAATATTATTGAATTGTTTCCAGTGTGTTAATTTCTTGTGCCCTGTATTTCCTATGGCAGTGTTTATAATTGAAATGCACTTTATGTTACATTATATTAATATAGGAATATGTTATTGGTATGTATGATTGTATGTATACATACATATACACATATATAAATAAGATACGTGGTATGTGAAATACATTTCATGAGATCTTTTTTCATGATAATTTTGACTTGTCTATTATTTTCATCTTGTTCTCTTATTTATTGGTCCTATACTATTGTTTTCCTTCCTAATTCTTTGCTTTTATTGATATTATCTGTCTTAGTCATTATGAAGTTTTATTTTGTTTTTATGATCATTTGAACATTTTATCGATATTTTTTCTTTGGATTTTCAGTGCTTAGACACCATTAAAAAATAACTTCTGTGTGTTTAAGTAAATATATTTTTAGAATGAATGACTTGTTTTGATAATGTAAATATTCAGACATACATAATATTTATATATATTCTATAAAGTTCAAAATGTAACTGACTTCATGATCCATGAATAGAAATTATAAATCTATTACAAAGATTAAGAGAATAAGCTCTCAGGAATACATAGATTTTTTTTTCATGTCACTGCCTGTCACTCATCTGTGAAGATCCACATCAATACATTTGCAAATTGACCATGTGACCTCAGGAGTCCTACAAGTTTCATTGACTATGATGATTCTGAGAATATCGTAATACAGTGAAAGCTCAGGCCAACCTACCCAAGCTCAGTAGATTATGTCTCTTCTTATTTTTCTTCTTTTTTGTTTTTCATCCCCTCCATTTTATAGCTGTCTTCTGTAAGGAGGTGAAGGTACATATGTACACAGATTTTTTAAAGATAAGAGTTGAGAAATTTTAGAGCAGTTTTCAATCTTTTGTATCTCACTGCCTGAGAGGGTTGGTGGACTGTATTAATTAGACATCAAGGGTGGGGGAGGAAATAGGATGAATGCCATTTTTAGCCATGGTTTCTCAAAGTTAGTGATATTACCTGGCAGGACTGTTAAAACAGCTTCCCACCTCCAGTTTTGGATACAGTAGGACTGGGATGGGCCCGAGAGCTTGCATTGCCACAAGTTTCCAGGTGAAACTGACAATTCTGATGAGGGACTGCACTTTGGAAACCATGATTCTAGAGTGACCTCTTCAAGTGTTTAGGTTTACTTAGGTTAGTAAACCGAGGCTAGAGATGGATGGTAAGGGGCATGCTAATGTCTCACAACTACAGTGAGTTGGCATCTGAGTTGGAATTAGGACCAAGTCTTCTAGCTCAAGAGCCCTTCTAACTTCCTGTCTAACTGAAGGAAGTGTGTAAAACCAGATTTCCTCCCCTTCCAGATTCCTGTCTGTGGGTAGCACTATCTTGGGCTGATCTGTCTCTTCCTTTGTAAGTCTTCTGGAGAAACGGGGCTTTAGTACGCTATGCTGATACTTAAGTTTATCCAAATACGTTTCAGTTTCTTCATTTCCACATCCAATTTAATCATTATTCACAAGACATTTGTCAGTTTATGGTCATTTGAAGACAAATACTGGTGTTGTTATTTTCTTAAACATATCCTATTAAATTGAGGCCTGTGTTATGTTAAGCAAAAAAGAAAAAATTAAAGACAACATAGGCTACAAGAATAAACACAGCAGAAAGAATTAGAAATTTTGAATAGACCCGTATCAATCGCTGAAATAGCATTAACTATACAAAATCTCCCAAAAAAGAAAAGTCTGGGACCAGTGGTTTCACATCAGAATTCTACCAAACCTTTAAAGAGGAACTAGTATCTGTATTATACAACTACAATCTTTTCCAAAGCATAGAAAAAAGAAGGAATACTTAATTCTGTTTTTGAATGTTTCTCTTCTTGCTAGTAAGACAGTTTTCTGCCTTGCTTTTCTGCAGTCACATTTTGGCTTCCAGGTCTTGATTATTGGGTGAGGCCTAGGGATGACATGACTTAGTGTCCAATAAAAGTCAGGGAAGTCAGTGAACTCCACTGCAAACACGGCCCTGAATATAGGAAGGTATTGCCGGTCAGACACACCCTCTGCATGTTTACAGAAGTCTCTATAGAAATAGTCTCGACTCCCAGTCTTAGGACCCACCACAGTATGATATTGCTTTTACATACAAACTACCCCATGAGGCCATCTACCTTGCCACATGCAGAGTGGCTACAATGTTTTTGAGTGTGTCTGATTGTTAAACACAGTTGATATTCAGAACACTCTTGGCTAATTTGTTTAAAGTACAAAACTAAAGGATGTGGAAAATGTGCTTGTTTTGACTCAGCAGTAAATCTTTATTTGCTTATGTTTATAATGTTTCCTTTAAAGGAAAGAGCACTCAAGGAAGAAGTGAATAAATTTGAATTTGCATTCTAATCTCTTGAAATGTCTCATGGATTCCTTTAGATACAGTAAAATAATTTAATTTTTTTTCTTAATTTTACCTAGTTTGGTAAGGATTTATAAATTACTAATGTGCTTTTTAAAAAACAATAATCTCTCAAAGAAAATAGAAGTCAGGTTTTAAAATGTTACCATTGGGAAAAGGAAAATCAAAACTTTCTTACTAACATCTGGACAGCAGGCCAGTGAAATAGGTGGGCTATCTGCCTTATCAGTTTCACAGTGTGAATACATATTGTGAAAGAATAGGGAAAAGTCATGCCTGACAGCTCAGGCTGATGTATCTGGGATGCTGTGACTCTTGTACAGGCCACTTTGCCATTGCGCAGGTATGTTAGCAAAGTGACCAAGAAGAGCTGCTCACATACCCAGATAGCTTTGATTTTCAGCATTTTCAAAAGTATTTGGGAGACAGGGAGGGTGCTGGCTAAGAGTGTAGGCTTTTCTGTTAAAAGTCTTGTGGTCAACACCCAGCCACAGAATAGTTGGGAACATATACATGTGTTTTCTCTCTGCCTCAGTTTACTCATTCATGAAATGATGAGAATAATGACTATTTTATGGATTAACTGAAATAATGCATTTAAACCTTTAGAACAGTTTCTGGTACAAGAGAAATACTCAGTCAATTCTCATTCTGTTATTATAAGTTCACTTTAGCTATATAAACACAAACTTAAACTGTATAGGTGGGAGAGTTACCGTTACTCAGGCTTCTCATGGCATAAAGGATGCAACTGAGGCAATAGAAAAAGGAAGTGACTGCTTTAAAGTCACTTGAAAAATGGATGTTGAGTGAAAGTCTGCTGGTACCCATTAAGCAATTGGTTTTACTTTGCAATATTTTCTTCTTATTTTTCAGAATTCAAAAATAATACAGAATAAAGAAAAACACGAGTCAATGTAAGTGTCTTTTGTCTTTCAATTTAGTGGAAGTTTTTCTTTTTAAACAAACTTAATTTCTTTTAAAATCTACCATCTGTTATTCCATATAGGTGTTTTAAAAAATGAAGTGAATTGTCTTAACTTGCTGTCTTGGGACTTGTTAAAAGTGCATTTTAATTAATTTTGCTGGATTTAGGACCCTGGATGAAGCATTTTGTGGTGCTTCTGCTGAGCCATCTATCACCTTGAAAAATGAGACTGTGTTCCTGAGGGTAGAGATACCTCTGAGGGGTGAAAAATGACCCGTGTATTTTGGGGTCCATGGGCAACGGTGCTGTGTTGTCCTTGACTCCAGTCAGAGGTCCCTCGGTCAGCAATATATTGATGGCAACAGCTCACACAATCTCTGGGACCTGAATAACATCTGTGCTGGGAACTGGCCTCCTTAACTGACTAGAAGTCAGCATGTGGTAGTTCTGGCTTGGGGTCAGCAGGCACAGGCTTTTAAAAATTGCTAATTATATTGTTTATTCCTCTTTACATAAAGATTCTCTGGTGTTTATATTATTTAAGGTTTTGGAAAACTCCTGTAGGTTCTGTCTTATTACTGTCAGCTATTAGTTTCCCGGTTGAATGTAGGTACATCCTGGAAATTTTCTCAGCCTGGTGGTGGTGACAGCACTAGGCATCTTGCAGGGTAGCACAAAGAGCATTGGCCTGGGATTGAAGAGACAAGCTTTAGTTTCCATCTTTCACCAGTAAAACGATTCAATAAATATTTGTTGAGCACATCCTATGTGCCTGGTAGTTAATTCATCTCTGTAAATGGGGATACAACCTTGAAAGTTCAGGGAGTTCACCACTTAGTGGGATGGACAGACATAAAGATAAAAGTAGCGACGGAGCCCGGGGTTTTGTCAGAAGCTCAAGAGCAGTTTCTCACTGAGTGGAAGCAAAGGAAGGATTCCAGGGGGAGGCAAGGCCTACGCTGGGTTCTGAAGGGAGAATAGAAGTTTCCTGGACAAACCAGAGATGGGGAGAACACAGAAAAAACTGTGATAGGAGACAGAGAGAAATAGAAGTGATGTAAGAAAATTGGAAAAGGAGTTGCTAAAACCCAGAATATGTGTGGTGTAAGGAAGGATGAGGCCAGAACATAAGGACCTTATTGCCACATTAGGAAGTCTGGGCTTTGTCTGGAAGATAACCAAGACCCCCTGATCAGCTGTGAGCAGAGGAGTGTGTGGTCACGTTGCATTTGAGGAACACTGTGGTATCATTGTGAGGGACTGATTATAGAGTGGCTACTATGGGCGAAGAAAGAATGTTTAGTATAGTATTCTCTTCGGGACATAAAGTTAAGCAGGAATAACAGGGATTAAAGTAAGTACAATGACTCAAGGATAGTTAGTTGATAGGATAAATGGAATTTTCTCATTTATTATATAAAGAAGACAAGAAAGAGGAAAAGACCCCGAGGACTCCAAGGGCCTCCTATGAAACAAGGTGGTAATATTTATATTACCAAATTGGCACAGGTTTACTGAAGTGTTAGAAATTATTATTTAGGAAGAAAGTCTAACATTTTTGGTGTGTCATTGTGAGTTCGTGTGTGTGCACCTTCACACACTTACATGTAGGTGAGTCATAAAAGGCAAAGAATTCCAAATTATCTTCTAACTCTTCCAAAGGAAAACAATGTTGTGTACCAAAGGTTTAAATCATGCTTCTTTTGTATTCTCACAAGATGTAAAATTGCTTTAGGCTAAGCAGTGGCATACCCAGACCACACCACCGTGGACACAAGGTACTGCCGAGGGCTCTTCCGGTATGGAGATGGACTCCTTCGGTCAGTGCCTAGCTGTCTCGAGAGGTGCTGGTGCTCTGCCCCCTGTGACTTGTAGGTAATTTAAGATAGGCTTCCACAGAAAGTGTCTCTACTCCAAGGCACAGGTGGCACAAATTCCTCCTCTGAAGTTGTCACTTCTCTCCGTCTGGCTTCTCTAACTAAGACCTTCTCACCAGAGCGTCTTCCTTAACAAGATTCACTCACATGGCAGCCCTTTCTTCTCAGCTCCGTCCTCTTTACTCTTAACCCGTGTCTTCTCTACTCATCTGTAGTGTGGGCTCCTCGATGGCGCCAACCTCATCATCTATTTTCTTCTGCAGCACTTGCGACATCTGAAATGGAACTAAATGCAGAGTAATTGCTAAAAACTTATTTATTGGCTGATTTTTAAAACATTGTACCTAGGCAAATAACATATTAAAATAGGTTCTTTTCTCTTCTAAAATTAATAGAACTTACTACTCCTCCTTGCTCTTGCAAACTTAAAGAAGTTTTCTTGCATCTCCAATGGGGGTTGGATTCAATAAAACAAATTAGAAACCACATGTAAAAATGAGTCATCTATTTTTTATTGAATACACATTTTCACGTTAAACATCTTTAATACTTAACATGTATTCCTGTGATATTTAGAAATCAAACATATTAATAGTTTATGGATTCAATTTAAAACCTTTCATTGAAAGGAAATATATTTTTAATTTTTATTTTAAATATTTGACGATGTTGCTTAGTTCTCTAAACTTTTAATCACAGTGGGTATGTCTGTGTAGGGACATTGAGAGAATGCACATTTTTATTAACAGGCTGTTGTAAAATAAATGCATTTTTCAACCTAGAAAAAAGTACCTTCCGACCTCTAATTTTGCTGTTGCATCGCATCAAAGGCATCAATGTGCCCTGTGTTGATGTGCCCATGATGAGTCCTTGTTACTACTGGGTTAAATAGAGAAGGATTCAAATTCCTTGCTATGTAGCATTCAGTGCTATGACAGTTGGGGTTCCTGGTTCAGTGTTTGACTTTTGCTCAACTCACCTCCACTGTCTGGCATTTGTCACTCTCACAAGTGATAAAATTAATCTTCAGGAATTCAGCTAGAGTATATTGGACTCGGCATTGAATCTATCAAATATCTTTGCTTGTAGCTGGGTGACAGGTCCAGGTTGACTTGACATGCACTTCAAATAGACTTGGGTTTCAAACTTAGCTTTTCTATTTTACTAGCATCATGACTTGATCAGTCGACTTTTCTGAGACTCAATTTTCTCATCCAAACTAATCTCTATTGATGTGTGGCTCAGAGATAATACATGTATAACTCATATGAGGTCCTGTTGAATTGTCACTGTTGAATATTTTGACAGTTTTCCATGAGAAGGAGAATGCTGAAGGAAGGGGATGCTGGTGGACCCTGAAGGGAAACTTGGTTTATCTCATATGTTACCTTTCCTTGTTTGAAAGTCCAAATGCCCATGATGTACCTAAGGGAACAGCTCTGTAGGCACCATGGTTCCTAAAGCACATACACAGTGAGACTCTGAAGGCAGAAGACACCAATCTGCATTAGCAGTGAACAGTGACACGACTGCACCCTGCTCTACTGAAGCAGACTCACACTTGACTTTCAAGAGTGAATCCTGTGCGATTTCTTTGGCCATGGATGTTGCTATGGCCTCTCACTAGCCCTTGCTAGACCAGACTGCATGTGCTGTTCCACATCCTGATCACAAAGTCAGCATTATGTTTTGGGTGAGGTAGAGATGAGACATGTAGGCAGATGGTGACATCAAGGGGGAGGCCCTCTGTCCTCTGCCTATTGCCTTTAATGCTACCTGGTATTTATAAAAGGGATACCAGGCATGTTCTTTTCTAGTTAGAGGGAAGGCTGTAAATAGTTTCATCAAATGAGGAGGTTAGACTCTACACAAACCTGTTCATGTTATGCCCATAGTTCTTCTAAGAAGCAATGTTGCTACTTAGAAGACCTTTCTCCAGCACCTTTGGCAGGATTCCTTCTGGTGCAAAACCTCTTAAGTTGTCTCCTTATTTTGAGAATTGACGCTATTTAGGGAATGAACATTTATTAAATGGCCACTACATTTGGTATTGAATTAGGTATGATATATGCACATACATTTCCGATCTCATTCAATCTTAACCACAAGCTTCTTGGCCAATGGGCATGAGTTACATTTTATAATTGCAAAAACAAAATCTACAAGGTTATGAGATGCATGGCCAAGGTTATACAATAAGAGTAGAACAAAGTTGAAATTTAAGACCAAGTCTGTGTGACCCCCAAATACATATTCTTTCCATTACATAATGGTGCTATTTGCTGACAGGAAAAAGTGAGGACCCTGGCATGTTCACTACTCCACCCCAACTCAACAGTTAACTCTCACTTTTGAAAATTGGCTAAGTGACCAGAACATTTCAAAATGCAATCTTTTTTATTCCTATGGTTTTTAAATTGCTGAAACATTGGAGTTATTGATTTTGACCATATATGTAATCTACATTTTAATTTATTAATAGCTGTGGAAAGATTGGAGATATAGCATTAAGCAAGTAATATAAGAAGCATAGTGCAGTGGACAGATTCGGACTTTGTAATTAGATATCCGAGTGTTCCAACCACTGTCTGTTTGACCCCCAGTGGGTTGCTTGATCCATCTATGTAATCTATGTAAATGGGGGCAAGGGAAGATATTTTACATGGCTATTACAAGAATTAGGATAATAAGCATAATGTCACAGAATCCAACACACTGATACCGACTTTAAGTGAGATGCTTATTATTATCTTGTTGCCAAGACCATAGCTTAAATATGTATGATGTGTGTAGATAAGTAGTGTTAAAATATGACACGATTGTAAGAGGGACTTTACCTAACAAATGCAATCAGTGTAACCTGTTTTTTTTTTTGTACCCTCAATGAATCCCCAACAATTAAAAAAAATTAATGAAAAAAATACTACCCAAATTGTTCCTATTTTGCACGAGAGTGTAAGCAACTTGATACCGAGCCAAGACTGTATTCACCACTCTAACTTCAACCCGTGGCTCAGTACCCAGAATAAATAGGTCCTAGGTAAATGTTGGTTGAATTGAATTGAGGATAAAACAGTAATTTAGGGGACCTATATCATGACCTATAACTTTATTATGCAGTCATCAATTTCAAAGTGTATAAAGTAACAATTCATAAGATCCCAACATTTTAAAATGGAGCGAGTGAAAGTCACTGGAGTAAAACTCATGAGGTATTTTTGAGCATCAACTAAATGACATTAAATTTAAATAAAAGACATTTAGACCATCATGTAAAATTAATTCTCTTTCCTTTGATAATCTATTTAATGGCAAAAGAAACATAGTAACTTTTCAGGAGTGAATTTGAGGTCGGCAACTATATTAATTAAAAAAAAATCCCGACCATCTGATGGATGTGTAATGAAATGTGGATAATATATGCTTCTGAAAGAAAAGACCCACAATGCTGAGAAGGATGTTCTGACTCATTACCCAGCTCCAGTGAGATATGGAGAGGGAGAATTTGCTGGTCAGCATTACAGAGCAGACTGCTGACACATACTTGCCTGAACGTGTCTGAGCTGGGGTTTTGCTGACTCAGGAGTGAATGAAGACCTCGGAATATTCATACTTATAGTCCTCAAATTGTTTTTATGTTCCACAAGTTTATAATGGATTGTATTTTTTAAATGTTTTATAGGTACATATAGGTTCTTTATGTCTTACATTCTTTGATACCAGAGATGTTGTGAGCAAAATTATATATTCTTCACAGTTCTAAAGTAGTCATAAGGAGACTAAAAAATTTAAAATCACTCCCACCTTGTAGAATGTTTCTGAGGTTTGAATGATCCTAAAATGCAAAAATGCAGTTACCTCATGGTTGTCAGCTCAGTGAATAAACTTGCTGTAATTATTGCTAGTATTGTAATTGTTGGTATGCTAACTAAATAGGGTTGTTCCCTTCAGTCAGCTATCCTTGAAGAACTTAAGAGAATAACATAAGTTAAGTAGGCATAGGCTGAGGAAAACCATGAAGGAAATATCTCCACTGATGATATTCCCATTATTTCTCTACTCTCTGGTATTTTAAACCCTGGTGGTGCCAGAGTTTCAAATAAATTTGAGAATTAAAAGCCATTAAAAGTCTTTAGTTTGTCTCCTCCCCAAGTAGGTTTTTATTTTCCCCTCTGACTTGAATAACCGACATATTTGGGCCTTCTCACTTTATTTCTTAATGAGGACAATGTTTTCTAGTAGATGAAGTTTCCCTTAAAGTGGAAAAGCAGAAGTATAAGTACCATGCTATCCGGAGCCTTCCTAGGCATTGATGCCCTGAAATCGTCTCCTTCTGATAAGATGTCCTCTGGGATCCTTTGCTTGATTGCTTCTTCTCTGTATGTTTGACACCTAGACATATACAAAAATAACTCTGCCATAAAAAGCAGCATATTTATTAGTAGCGTGCTTGTAACTCCCTTTGGTTCAACATTAGCTCAACCTCCTAGAGAACATGATAATGCAATTTTGTGGGTCTTTTACTTTCTTTTAGAATGTACATATTTAAGTACTCAGAACTATCGTATTTTAAAAAGATGTACATGAAAAGGAGAGAGAGATAAAACCAGATTGTGCAAAGACATTTTTGGGCAACAAATAATTATGCAAAAAATTTAAATTATGGGCAGAGAAAACTGTTTTCAGTACTTTTTCCCATTTTGTTATAACTCAAAACCGAAGTTACAGAAGGGATTTTGACATATTTGACATATAGACGTTTATATGTATCACAAAATATTTCTTTCTTTCTTTCTTTCACTAGTGTTTTTGATACCATGGCAACAGAGTATCATTGCCTAGTCTGGACGCTTTCGGGAGAAGGCATTGCTCTTTTCATACACTGACATCCCATTTAGGGACTGGGCTAGTTCCAAAGAAGCCAACCTAGATTCACCCAGTCAGTCTGTGTTACAGCTGAGCACTTAGCTGTTAAATATTCCCCACTTACATATTTTTCTAGCACATGCCAGGAGTGCCAGGATACTTTCGACTAACTCTTCCCTGGGGTGAGTATCTATAAATGGAAAGGAAAAAGAAGTAAAAGACGTGTTCAGCCCTACAGGAAGGATTTCCCCTTACAGATCTTACAATAGAGACTGCAGCATATAAACGATTCAGCTGAGTAAATAACCTTAGACCTTGGTGACTTTTGGAGTGAAAGCCTCTTTGCAATAATTCTGCTCCTGCCCTTTCACAATCTCACCCTCTGAATGGTTTCAGTTTATTTTTTATGCACAGCCTTGAGCTTAATGTACATTTAGGAAAACTTTATTGAAAAGCAGAAATTGAGAATCTCTGGAAATTTCGTATTTTTGGTGCTTCTGAATTGCTGATGGGATAATACACTCCAGGCCTTGTTTATTGAACTACTCTATGTTAATTTTCTGCTTTATAGAGAGTCTGGTCTACATTTCTCAGGTTAAGATCTAATAGAGTCTTGTTATAAACATTAATTCTCATTACATAGGACAATTGGACGCAGCATTTGGAAGTTTGCAGCACCACACAAACTAATTGCTTGACTCCTTTTCCTGGATGCTTCCAGAGTAAGACCCCCTATTTCACCCCTGAGTACTCAGCCCACAGCATGCTCTGCTATCAATACTGTTCCCTGAGAGAGGTGCTGAGGGGAAAAGGGAGGATTTCCCGCTAGCATTAAGGCAAAATCTTTTATTAGTATCACCACGGTTTGTTTTTCCGTTGCTCAATGTTCCATCTTACAGCCTGGGATTCTAATCAAGTTTGTTTGGTTATACAGAGCAGTGATCTTCTTCAAACACTACAAATTGAAAATAAGACTGAATTCTGCAAAAATAGCAAAATATGTCATCAGAAATCATAGCAGCATCAGGGGCCTGCTATCTCTCACGGGCTACCTGTTTCTCTTTCTAATGGCTTTTCTGGTTCTCTGGAGAAACCTATTTAGTTGTCTTCTCTCTACTAACTCATGTTCTCCTCTTATATATTTTTTTCTTCCTTCTAACTTTTCCCTGCAAGTGTCTTGCCTTGGTCTTACCTTTAAATCCTTTATCTCCGGGCATTCTTTCTTCTCCTGACTTTACCATTAGCTGAACACTTTTCAGTCATTCCCTTACATAAGTTTCGGATAAGGACCCTATTTATGCTGTGTGTGTGTGTGTGTTTATGCATGCATGTGTGTGTCACGCCCCAGGTTTCTAGGCAGTTGTTGAATGTCCATCCTTGAGTTGGGCGCCTACCTTTGAATTAGTCAATCATAGCTAGATGGTAAAACAAAGCTCTGGTCATTCTAGCCATGGAGATTGTGTCCCTCTGTCATTTGGCAGGGATGTGTCTAGCCATTTTCTTTAGCAGGACAATTATGTTGTCAGCGGAAATCATGCCCATATGACACAGCTAAAAGTGCTTATTGCCATGAATTTTGGTCTATTGAGGGCTATTTTCCTCATCTGTATGTAGGGTATTGACAATATTTTTGGGCTTTTGTAAGGCTTACAGCTATGAGTAGCACATTGTTTTTGATTTTTAGTCAAGGGCACTATGATTAGTTATAGGAGTAGTAGCATTAGCATTAATAGTATAATTTTTGCAGTGATAGTTATGATAACAATAGTATATTAGTAGTAATAGCTATAGTATTTGTAATAAGAAGTAGTAGGAATGGTGGGAATCACTAGAACACAGCTATTTTGGTAGAGCTCTGGCCAGGAGGAGAGGCTGTCACCTTGATAACTCTGAGTCCCTACTGAAAAGACCTGCCCAAAACTCCAGTTCTTGAAACCAAATCTGCAAGATACAAAAATAGAACTTGGGAAAAAGTAAGAGGGAAAAGAGAATTATTGTATCTCTTTTTATAACTGAAGAATCGGGTTATGGTCTGGCTTTAAGATGGTTGGATCTAGAGGGGAAAACAGTGTCTTGAGAATTCTACAGGTAAGAGAAGAGTAAAGGTATGAGAGCTTCCCAAATGTCCATCAACTAATGAATGAATTAACAACTAATGAATGAATTAATAAAATATTCTATATCTGTACAATTCAACCATAGACATGAATGAAGTACATATATGTGCTACAACATAGATTTTCCTTGAAAACAGTGTGTTCAGTGAAAGAAGCCAAACACAAAAGGTCACATATCATATGATTCTATTTATATAAAGTATCCAGAATAGGTAAAACAATAGACAGAAGGTAGATTAGTGGTTTCTTGGGACTGTGGTAGGGAGGCAATGGAAAGTGATTGCTTAATGGTTTTAGAGCTTCCTTTTAGGATGACATTTTTAAATAAATAGAGATAATGCACGTAATTGTACAACATTGTAAATTTAATGAATGTCACCAAATGTATACTTAAATAGTTAATTTTAAATTATGTGAATTGCACCTTTATTTAAAAAATGAGAAAGAAATGAAGGCCTGAGCTTGAGTGTTAGCCATGGAAGAGAAATGTATCAGGCAAGGGAAGAAACAAGAAAAAACAAGAAGACATTTAATAAAAGGACAGATGAAAACAAGAAAGAGAAGCTGGAGGTGACTTTGGGTCTTGGTGCTATTTTATTTGGAAGATGGATTAATCTGTCAGCCATTAACAACAAAGGCTCAGGTCATAGAGTTCTGGGGCTGGCAAAAACAGCACTTCAAGCCTTCAATTCACTGTTATCCGATATTTGAAATCAATGCCAAGTAATCATTTAATTTGTACCAAGGGAGACTAATATTTTTAATCGGTGGAGTTGGGGCTGAATACGGCATAACAATGGAAGGTGCAGTGGAGAACAGAGAAGAGGAAACTGTTGATTTCCTATCTGCTTGTGAGCCAGCTGCATTAAGCAGCAGTTTGGGGTTTTTTTGTATGAGTCATCTCACCTAAGTCTTACTACAACATGGAAAGCATGTGAGGTAGAAATTTGATCCTTTTCTGCTCCTGTTTGTCTCTTGCTATTAAGGGTCTAGCCCACATCCATGTCATTCACTTCTCACAATCCACTGTCAGTCCTAAATGAGTGACCATTCATGGATGGTTACGAAGTATTGCCGAACCCCACCATTCATGGATGGTTACAAAGTCTTCCATAGGTATTTTGCTGACCTAATAGGTAGAACCATGCACTATTCTTCTAAGATTGGTAGCTAAAGAGTAAAATAAAACTAGATATGCCAAGGATCATCTTTCTCACTATGTCTGGAAGGTCAGCATGAAAATAATATCAATCCACAGGGAAGTTCAGCCAAAGATGAAAGTTGTCTGTAGAATGCTCATGACATTGTTTTATCTTCTAGATCCAACCATCCAGAAGCCAAACCATGTCCTGACTCTTCAATTATAAAAAGAGATACATCAATTCTCTTTTCACTCTTAATTTTGCCTGAGTTCTATTTTTGTATCTTGCACATCTGGTCTCAAGAACTGGAGTTTTGCCCAGGTCTTTGCACCACGGACTCAGAAAGAGCTAACAAAGACAGAGCCTCTCATCAGAGTTTCTCGTTGCTTAACTATGAGAAGCAATGCTTACTTTGTCTTTTGTAGGAACAGTGCCCCTACAGTTGTGCAACACAGTAACTCTGTTCCTAATTGGAAACTTTGTCACATCTTATCTCAAACACAAGGTGACAATGCTGGCCATCTGCCTTACTAAACTCTATCTTTGATCATGTCATCCCCGTCTCAAAATTCTTGGAAGACTCCCTATTACTTGTCAATTACAATAATAAGATCTACAATCTATTAAATTCTAGGTTTGTGCCTGGGATTTTCTTTTCATATGCTTTATATGAATACTTATTTATTTCTCATAAAAATTGAAATAGGATTCTTTTTCCCATTTTATAGATGAGAAAGCTGGATCACAGTACAATTAAGGGTTTGTCCAAGGTTACACTGTAGGAAAGTGTTGGAACCAGGATTGGAGGTCACCCCACCAATCTCCATGTTGTGGTGTTCATGCCATTCCATAATTTCCTCCTCTTGAGTGTCAGATGGACCTGTGAGTTGCTTCCAAACAGGAGAATAGGAAGAGGTGCTATTGGAATGGGTTGGGATGTCAAGCTGTGATTACATTATGTTGTGTGAGTCTCTGCTTGGGAGTCAGGAGTTAGAGACTTTCCTTGAAGGCTTCATGAAGTAATTGGTCATTACAAAGAATTCTGACAGCCTCCAGGATTTAGGGTGGCCTGTCATCTCCAATCAGCAAATTGCCAAAGTCCTTAACTATGCAGGTACAACAAAATGAATTCTGCTAAAAGCCAGGATAAATCTGGAGGCAGATTCCTCCTCAGACAACCCTGCAGATGAGAACACAGTCTGACAGACATCATGATTGCAACTTTCTGTCACCCTGAAGAGAACCCAGTTATCTCATGCCTCTGGTCCAAACCCACAGAAATCATGAGATAATAAGGGTATATTTTAAACTATTAATTTCATGGCAAGATATTACACAGCAGTAGAATACTAATACATATTTTGGTACCTGGACGCCAGATGCCGCTATAACAAATACCTGAAAATGTGAACTTGATTCTGGAATAGAGTGGTAAATAGAAGATGCAAGAATGTTGGAGAGGGTGATAGAGAACGACTAAAGAGTTTCAGACAGACTGTTAGTAGAAATCTAGATTTGGAGAACACTGCAGGTGAGGGCTCAGACTGAAGTGAGGGTCAGACTATTAGAAACTGAAGGAAGAAGCACACCTGTTATGTGGTGGCAGAAAGCAAGCAAAATCGTGTCCTGCAGATACACAGGAGCAGAGCTTGTAGGTGACGAATGTAGATATATAGCTAGGAGAAGTTTTGAGTATTGTGACTTCATCTTGAACTATTAAACTAAGTTTTTCATAGGAAAGTTTTCGCCCTCTATGAGCCTCGTGTATTCCTGAATTCCATCAGCACATTGCTTCCTCTGCCCCTTGGTGCAATGCCTGTGTGTTTTTTATTATTCTAATCTATTTTTTTCCACTTCGAGTTCTCTTATATAACCCCATGTCTTCACATCATTCACAGCTTCTCTTTAGTGTTCTCTCATAACCTGATTCATTAGCTAGAAATATTCTTTATTTTTTCTGTGTATTTTGTTCCTCCACAACTCTGCTGAGTGTCATAATTCTATGCTTTTATGTTGATTTCACTTGTTAGAACACACACCTTATTTTGTATGTATGTGCCCTTTAAACATTTTTAAGCAGTTTTATTGAAAGATAATGTTTCAATAAGTATATTATATTCAAAATTTAACATATATTGAAAGCATTTAATTTGACAAGTTTTGGCACATATGTACATATATAAAACCAACAACATAATAAAGATAATAAACATATTCCTCATCCCTAAAAATTTCCTTTTACCTCTTTTTTTTTTGATGATTCATTTTTTCCTTCCCTTCCTTTCCTAAGAAATTAATGACTTTTTTCCCTAAGTGAAAGTTTTTCAGAATTTTATAAAAGTGGAATAATATGGAATGTACTCTTTATTTCCCTGAACTTCCCCTTCAGCATAATTATTTTCATTTATGAATTTTGCTGTGTGTGTCAGTGGCTTAGTCTTGTCATTACCGGGCAGTAGTCTATTGTATGCATACTCTATTTGGTCACATATTCACCTGCTGATGGATATTTGGGTTGTTTCTATTTGCGGGGCTGTAATAAATAACGCTGCTATGAATTGTTATGTACGTATCATTGTGTGGACATAAGTTTTTATGTTCTTTTAAGGAGCAAAATGTCTAGATCATATGGTAAGTATATGTTTAATTTTTAAGAAACCGTAAGACTATTTTCCCAAGTGATTGGTGCCATTTTATATTCCTGACATCAGCATGGAGAACTCCATTTCCTCCATATCCTTACCAACAATTAATATGGTAAGTCTTTAATGTCAACCCTTCTAATAGGTATATATTAGAATCTCAGTGTGGTTTTAATTTGCATCTCTCAGTGACTAATGAGCATGAGCATCTTCTAACATGCTTATTTACCATTCATGTCCTCATATCTTCTTTAGTAAAGTGTCTATTCAAATCTTTTAACAGTTTTAAACTCAGTTGTTTGTTTTATTATTAGTGAATTTTGAGAGTACTTTATTCTGGATATGAGTCCTTTATCAAATATATGTTTTGCAAAGTTTTTCTCTTAGGTCTCACAGGCCGTGTCTTGTCCATTAATCTTAACGGTATATTTCCAAGAGCAGAAGTTTTTAATTTTGGTGAAGTGTGGCTTGCGTGCAGATTTCTGCATTTCTCTTGTTGTAAAGCTCAATTTGCTCTGGCACAGTGTCTTATAATTCAAGCTGCTGCAGTCTCCCCCAGCTCTTAACTTTGTTTCCACTGTTCAGGGAGTCTGATGGACTCAGCTTTATTTCCCTCTTTGCACTGTGGTCTAGAGAGAACCCTCTCCATACTTCAAGCTCTTAGTGTCCTTTGTTGCTTACTAGCCAGTGTCCACAATCCTGTTTCATATATAATTTTGGTCTTTTGATTGTCTCAGGCGAGGAAGTGAATCATGTTGCTCCATCTTAATCAGATGTAGAAGTTCTTAATCATGAACTTCTTGCGGGTGGAGAATAGATCTTTTATCTGTGTCCTTCACTATAACTAGTAAAGTATCTTGCACATGCTAACTGTTCCAAAATGTTTGTTAAGTAGTTGCTTAAAAAGTGAAAACTAAAATCTGTCACAGCTTGTTTTTGCACTTACAGTACCTTTCTCTTAAGGTACTGAAATGAACATTCAGTTTAGTTTAAAGACCAGAGTAATTTGGATTTAGTTGACTCCCAAGAAAATTTTTATAGCTACAGAACATTTTATTTGTTTTGTAATTGATGAATAAATATTATTGTTTTACCGTACTAAAATCAGTGAGAAACTTAATGTTACAGTTTTACCAGGTTAATTGCCTACTTTTCAAGCGAAAGCCAATACACCAGACAGCAGGTTTACAGCAGAGAAATTGTTTAATATCTCCAGCATCACACGAGGAGATGGGAAGAAGTTCTCAAATCCATCTTCTTTTCTTTTCTGCTGAGTCAATCCCTAAGTGGGGGGTCTCAGTACCCTAAGTTAGTTCCTGGGTATGGGCAACTATTCTGGGTGAGTCAGTTGTTCTACTTGGATGCAGGATTTAGAAGGTTTCTTAAAAACTATGTTTAGGGAGCGGTGCCTGTGGCTCAAAGGAGTAGGGCACCGGCCCCATATGCTGGAGGTGGCAGGTTCAAACCCAACCCTGGCCAAAAACTGCAAAAAACAACCCCCCCCCCCAAAAAACCTATCCTTAGGTTGCACAAGGGTGATGCTGTCTTTGGGAACAATGAAGACCGCTAAGAATTTTTATGACCTCCAGCTGTGTGACTAAAGAGCATACTGAAAGCTATTTTTTTTTAAATTTTTATTATGGAATCAAGCACAAAAATGTTAACTCTGATTTTCTTTTTTGTAAGTTTTTGGAAAGGGTGAGATGAAGTATAGGGTAACACTTAAAGTACACATTGATTTTCAGGTAAGTTTATTCAATGATTGGCGTGAATTTCAATTTTCAATATACCTAATGTAATAAGGTCTAGTATTTAGCGGGTGCACAAAATTGATAGTATCATGTTAATTATCATTATTACTTTCATTGGTTATAGTACCTTGAATTTGTACTGATTCTATTAAACTATCAGTATACATTTTGTATTCCTTTGTGCTGTCATAAGGCTAGTTACCAGTGCCCTAAGTTCTAGGATTATTCATCTCATCTCTGATCACAGTGTCCTCAAACAAGATGTTTCCTCTGCCTGAAAAACCCCTCCCGCCGTCTCCGAGTTAACGTCTATTCTTCTTTCAGCTCTTGGATTGTGTCATTTCTAGAGGGTACCTTACCAGACCACCTAACCTAAATTTGATTCCTTTATTTATACACTCAAAGAATCATGTTCCTTATCTTATTTATTTATTCTTTTTAGAGACAGAGTCTCACTTTGTCGCCCTTGGTAGAGTGCTATGGCTTCATGGCTCACAGCAACCTCCAGCTCCTGGGCTTAGGTGATTCTCTTGTCTCAGCCTCCTGAGTAACTGGGACTACAGGCACCCACCACAATGCCCAGCTATTTTTTTGTTGCAGTTCAGCCAGGGCTGGGTTTGAACCCACTGCCCTTGGTATATGGGGCCAGTGCCCTACTCACTGAGCCACAAATAGATTCAGTCATGGGACATCTGATTAATAACTGTCTTGTTGACTTCATTGCTAGTTCTACAAGACTACAAGTTTGGGTTTTGTACCCTCCAGTGCTGAGCACATCATCACTAAATTTATTAATGTGAACAAAATCAAGATGAATAGTAAACAGTGTTTTGATGTAATTGCATACCTCCCAAAAGCTGTGCATAGACAAGCAGGCTTGTATTTGTCAGATATTTTCTATAGCTTCTGTTGGGAAGGGCTCACTTTCTAGAGCTACTTTGAATTAAAGATGGGGTGTGTGTGCAGCGTCACTTAGAACTGGGCTCCTTGTAAATCCTGCTTTTCTTGATTCTGTGATCCCTTTCGTTGTTTCCTTATCCTTTCACTGCCAGTGTCTCTTCTTTCTTTGCTGCTTGATGGGCCTCGGTATTGTTTGGATCATTTCGCTGCTGGATGTCCACCTAAACTGGTTTCTATCACTTGGGACAGAATCAGGATGTTCTTTGACTCTGACTGCATCTTGGCCTCCCTGCTCCCTGCCCTTCAGTAGCACTAAGTTGAGTAGTAAGACAATGCCTAGGCTCCCCTGTCTTTCGTCTCTTTTAATTAGAAACCTTGTGTTTGTGGTTAAAATTCCTAGTATGCATTCATGTTTTAATTACCAATACATAGTATAGACCAATACCCTTTTAGAAACAATATTGTACATAATAACATAAATGATATGTACTTAGTGAAATCTATCTCAACTCCATAGTATTGTGATGATAGCAGTACTTTGTCACAACAGCATTTCAAGGGTAAGATTTTTACTCTTTTACATTTCAGAAAATGTAAACACTTTGAACTATTTCCAGATCTCTACCTTCTATAAGTTTGTTTGTCATACGGCAAGACCCTGGAGAGCACGTTCTAAATCCAACTCTTATTTTTTCAGAAAGGGTTAGAGTAAGAAGATCTTCACTCTGATTGAATTTTATTCTTTGTAACTTATTTTGGAGGAAATGGAGTGGGTCATGTGGTGGAACTTAAATAGCATTAGGTAAGTACCAGAAATTCTGAAATGCTCATGAAATTGAAATGCACTGGGCAACAGAAACTAGTGCATTACTTAGCACTGTTTTTTGCCTGTGTGTTAATATTC
Source organism: Perodicticus potto (assembly GCA_963574655.1). NCBI lineage: Eukaryota > Metazoa > Chordata > Mammalia > Primates > Lorisidae > Perodicticus > Perodicticus potto. Next base: position 22,937 of record CAUYRH010097010.1, read on the forward strand.
ATTTGTTTTTTATTTCAGAATATTAATTAGAGGGTACAAGTGTTTTTGTTTCCTGGATATCTAGTATAATGCTTAAGTCAGGGCTTTTAGTTTCCCTATAATTGTACTGATTAGGTATGTTTTTACCCCTCACCCACCCTCTTGCCCTCCCCTCATCTTGGTTTCTCCAGTCCTTTATATTGCTTTGTGCCTGTGCGTACCCATCTCTCATCTCCTTATTTGTCAGAACATACAGTGGTTTTCTATTCCTAAGTTACTTCACTGAGGATAATGATCTCCAGTTTCCTCCACATTGCTGAAAATGACAGTTTCATTCCTTTTGATTATAAGGAGTACTCCATGGCGTGTGTGTGTGTTGTGTGTGTATACATGTGTACATATATACATATGGAACCTATTTATAAATAGCACATTTTGTTAATCCATTCATCATGAACTAAGGGCATTTAGGTTGATTTCTCATCTTTGCAGTTATGAATTGTGCTTCAGTAAACATTCAAGTACAGGTGTCTTTTTGATAAAATGACTTCTTTTTCTTTGGGTATATACCTAGCAACGGAATTGCTTGATGAAATAGTAGGTCTTCATTTATTTCTTTGAGGAATCTCCATACTGTTTTCCGTAGAGGTTATGCTAATTTGCAATTCCACCGACAGTGTATGAGCATTCCTTTCTCTCTGTATCCATGGCAGCATCTATTGAAGGGGTAATATAATACCTCATTGTGATTGTAATTTGTATTCCCCAGTGATTAGTGATGTTGAGCATTTTTCATGTGTTTTTTTTTCCATTTGTGTATCTACTTTTGAAACACTTCTGCTCATGTGATTTATCCACTTTCTTGATGGGGTTTTCTTTTCCTGCTGATTTGTCCAAGTTCTTTATAGATTTTAGAAACCATTCCTTTGTTGGATGTATTGTTTCCAAATACTTTCTACAATTCTATAGGTTGTCTATTCACTCTGTTGAGAACATCTCAGTGAAGGCAAAACTTAATTTAATTAAGTTCCATTTATTTATTTTATTTTTATTATATTTGCCTTTGGGATCTTAGCCATAAATTCTTTGCTTAGTCCAATATCTAAATTATCTATGCAAACAAATTAGAAAACACACAGGAAATAGTAAATTCTTAGAAATACACAATTTATCCTGAGATTGAGTCAGGAAGAAATAGAAATCCTGAGCAGATCAATAATGACCAGTGAAATTGAAGCAGCAATAGAAAATCTCCTAACAAACATATACAAAAAGCAGAGCACTAGTGAGATTCACAAATTCCACCAGACCCACAAGAAGAACTGGTATTTGTCCTACAGAAACCATTCCATAACATTGAGAAAGAAGGAATCCTTAATTCATTTTATGAAAGCAATTTCACACAGCAAATCAAAGAAAGGAAACAACAAGATCAAAAAAATAAAGCTATAGACCAATGTCCTATATGAACATAGATGAAAAAAGTCCTCAACAAAATACTAGCAAACTGAATTCAAAAGCACAGCAGAAAGATCTACCATTATTGACTGACTTTCACTCCATGGATGAAAAAAAGGTTTAACAAACACAAGTCAATAAATGTGATTTTCCACATAAACAGAAACAAAAATGCAGACCACATGATCATTACCATAGATATAAAAAAGACATTCAATAAAATCTGTGTATGTTCATGGTAAAAACCCTCAACAAAGTAGATATAGAAGGAACAGACCTTAAAATCATAAAAGCCATATGTAACAACCACCTAGGTAATGACATACTGAATTGGAAAAAGTTTAAAGCATTTCCCCTAAGAACTGGAACAGAAAAACAGCCCATAATCATCACTTCTATTAAACATAGTATTAGAAGTTCTAGCCAGAGTGGTGGTGATAAAGCATATTTACATGGGGAAATAAGAGCTCAAACTATCCTTCTTAGCAGATGATAGGATCTCATATCTAGAAAACCCTGAAGACTTGAAAAGACTTTTGCAACTGGTATATACATTCAGCAAAGTTTCAGGTTACAAAATTAATGTACAAAAATCACTAGTCTTTTTATATACTATTAAGTCAAACTAAGAGTGAAATTAAGAACTCATTACCATTTATAACTACAAAGAAAATAAATATCTAAGAATATACTCAAGAAAAGGAGGTTAAAGATCTCTATAAAGAGAACTACAAAACACTAGTGAAGGAACAAACAGATGACACAAACAAATGGAAAAACATCCCCTGCTCATGGATATGCATAATAATAACATCATTAAAATATACATGCTACGCAAAAAGATGTATAGATTGGATGCAATACCCACTAAAATACCAGCATCATATTTCACAGGCCTAGAGAAAATTATCCTAAGTTTGATTTGGAACTAAAAAAGAGCCTAAATAACCAAAACGACTTAAGCAAAAAGAGAAACTCTGGAGAGATCCCATTATCTGACTTCAAATTATACTATAAGGCTACAATAACCAAAACAGCATGGTACTAGTATAAAAGTAGAGAAACCTAAAAACCTAAAAGCTAAAATAAAATTTTAAGCCCCCCACCCCACCCTTCAGTTGATTGAATCCCTTCCAGTCAACAGAACCCCCCAAATATTCTAAAGCTGAGTTGTTTGCTATGAGAAAGGAGATCAGAGATGCCTCATCATGGCTGGCTCCCTTTTTGGAGTTATCCTTTGTATCACATTAACAGGATGAAGGCTGCACAAGACAAAGCTTAAACCACACCTGTAGATCCCACATGCATATCCCACATTTGAAGTAAGAGGGAGGAGGCTCAAAGCCTTCCTTAATTTGGTCATTACCATAATTCCCTGAGTAAACCTGATACATTGGTTCTCTTTTGGTTATGTATGTTCAATTGATTACTGCACAGATAGGGACAATGTAGGGAGAGATGAATGATTAGACTCCTGAGCAACTAACACCTGCTTTTTAACTTAAAATACCTGTTAATTTACTTAACAGATCACTTGATTCTGGTTGTATGTCTGGTGACTTTTTTTTTCATTAATAAATTTCCTTATCTTAAAACATTCCAAGCCTTTAGACAATGCTTCATTTCTTTAACCAAATACAAATCAAAGAATCTTTAAACTCAACTATAACACGTAAGCCCTGCTTTGGGATGTCAAATAGAGTTAACACTGTTAACTCTATCTTTCCTTTGAAAGCTCACAGCCTAGTTTGGATGTGGTTAACTTGGTTGCAAGGAGGTCTTTCAGAGATTTTAGTGAACTTCCGAAAATGGTTTGTAGTATGTGTGTATGTGTAAATTATGTAACTATGTTAACCTAATAAGTGTCTGAAAATGAAAATTATACTGAATTGAGGTTTAAGTAAGCCAAGATTTTCAGGGTGCTCCAGGGACTAGGCTCTCTATAGAAGAGATTAAAATTTCTCATTAAAGGAAAAAAGGGAGTACACAGAAAAAGGAGAAAGAATGAAGAAGGTGAACAGCGAGACAATTGATGGTATCCTTGTGAAGTTCTATTTGGTGCTCAATAAATCTACATAAGGTAAGATGAACAAATTCACAAAAGGGAGTGGAGGAAATAGTCAATGTTGGGAACTTCTCACGGTAGATAGAAGAGTGATCATTATTTTTTCCTTGATTTGCATTTGTGGAGATAAACTTGTAATCATGATTTAAAGTGTATTTAGGCTACAGGCCTAACATTATATGTAATTGACATGCATTCATTTTTATGGGAGCAATATATCTTGAAGGGTGTTCTCTTAGGACTATAGGAAATAAGAAATATTTTACCCCCAAATACATTTTGTTTTTGAGATAGAATCTCATTCTGTCACCCTGGATACAGTGCCATGGTGACATAGCTCACAACAACCTCAAACTCTTTGGCTCAAGAGATCCTCTTTCCTTAGGCTCCTGAGGAGCTGAGACTTCAGGCGCCCACCACAATGCCCAGCTCCAAAATATATTTCTTTGATATATTTTGAGGTGGCTGTGACAAATAGGAATAATATTTCAAGGTTATCTAGGTAGGGAAACTAGGGGAAATATTTGCATCTGCATCCAGGTAGGGCTTATGTGATCTGCAACAGGTTTGTTTAGAGTCTGACACTCTTAAATGTCTGAACATAACATTTCCCTGAGGGCTGCTATCATAAGACTTATCTGCATAACAAGACCACCTTGCCGGCCAGGCTTCCTTTCTCTCTCCCATACCCTGTTCACCAAAATAAAACCCATTTAATCATTTTCTAAGCCTCTGCATTTCTTAAAAGAAGACCCCTGCACCTCATTGAGGTGAGGATGGCAGTGCTTGTATGACTCAGTTCTCAGGCTCAGTTCTCCCTTTTAGCATAATGAACTTTAGAGGGTCATGAGATTTTTATTTGTTATCTCTCTCTCTCTCTCATCTCTATTTGCCTGTATGTTTTCAAATGTTTTGTAGGCGATGGATTCCAAAGAGCAGTGAGAGCAAGAGGAATTTGATCTCTTTTACTATGTTTAAAGATTTTAAATTCCCTTCTCCAGATCAAGAATTAAGAGCTCTTATTAAGATAAGACAGATGTCACAAATAAAGAACTAAAGTATTCTGTGGTAAGTTCTCAAAAGGGTAGTATGTACAGGGTGCCCATTGTGCAGAGGGAAAAGAGACCTTGAATCTTTCTGGGTGAGTCTTCCCTGACACCAAGAGGAATGGAGGCAAATCTATGTATGACATGCTATTGAAGGAGCAATCACCTCTTCTCTCCCTGTTCTTTCATCAGTCCATGGGGAATAGAAATTCCATGGAAATGACAGTCTTATACAGGAAGTTCTGGAGACTGATATTCCAGTCCTTTCCCCACTTTCTGAGGCATCCCAATGGTGGAAGCCACTTATCCTTACTGGTGACACGGGGAATACCTCACACTTATGGGACCGTGCTTGCTTGTAGGTGGAACTACTTTCCTTCAAAGAAGAAATAGGCTGCCCCTTGTCCTTTGTGACTCATGGATGATTGCAAGAGCAATGGCCCCTCTTCTGCTTCCTGCCCACATGCAGTAAGTTATCCTGAGTCAGAGTTTGGGTCCTGGGGTCAAGGCAAGAAGGAGCCTACTGCTAGTTCTGTTGGCAATAGTGGTTGAGAAACAGGCTTTCCATGTTCTAGGGAGATAGCTGGGTAAGTGAACTTAACAAAGGGACACTTAGCAGTACACATCCCATATCCCACATCCCAATGCATATCCCACATTTGAGGTTAGAGGGAGGAAGCTCAAAGCCTTCCTTAATTTAGTCATTACCATAATTCCCTGGGTAAACCTGATACATTGGTTCTCTTTTGTTTGTGTATGTTCAATTGATTACTGCTCAGATAGGGACAATGTAGGGAGAAATGAATGATTAGAACCCTAGGCAACTAACACTTGCTTTTTTACTCGAAATTTGTTAGTTATTTTGTCTACAGTATAAAATTCACGACATTAACAAGGTACATAAAGTTCTTGGCTCGAGGCCCTATTTTATCCCCTCAACCTTCTATTCAGATTCTCTTGTGAAACTGATGTTAGTGCCTTTATAATTTGACTGACCTGAGTCTCTTTCTCTCTGGCATATTTTCCATCTACATCTTTGCCCCTCATGTCCTTTCTAAGGTATGTCTTTGTGGAAGTATTTCATATTGAAATATTATGTTTATGATAATAACTATCCAAAAGGGCATCTCTCCCATGAAGACCTGTATGGCTTTCTCCCCAGTGTCCTCCAAGCATAATGACCACTCCAACTTTGTTCAACTCATTGTTCCAACAGCAAACTTCCATTGCAGTATTTGTACACGTTACTCTATTCTCCAATTTAGAAATCTGCCTCCTCCTCCTACATTTTACACCCTTACTATCCAGCATAGTAATGGAACAAATACACACACAAAGGTGTAAAGACATTGGAAACCAAGAGGAAAATAAGAGACCTTGGAAGAGAGGGATAAAACCTTACCTATCAGGTGCACTGAATACTGGGGACAGGCACACTGGAAGTCCTGACTTCTGCAGTATATGATGTACCTATGTCACAAAAACATCTGTACCTTCTTACTATTTTGAAATAAATTTTAGAACCCCCAAATAAATGCGTGAGAGAATATGAGAAGGCTGAGCATGAATTTGCCAAATGGTTAAGAAGAAGACAGTTCAGGTAAAATTAGAAGATGCTTATGAGAGAGAGCTCTTTGTGTTTAGGAAATGATGAACCATCACTTTTCGGCCTTTGGGTAAGATCAAGTATAAGAAATGACAAACAGTCATATGTGGAAAATGAGATTGGAGAGGGAGAGAGTGGACACGTGTCATTAAAGAATGGATGGGTCATACAGAGAGGCATTAAGACTATTTTATCTTCCAGATGATAAGAATCAATTATAGGGTGACCAGAATAAAGGTTTAATATATTTTATATATAATAAGTGATGGGGTGGTGCCTGTGGCTCAAAGGAGTAAGGCACTGGCCCCATATGCCAGAGGTGGTGGGTTCAAACCCAGCCCTGGCCAGAAACTGCAAAAAAAAAAAAAAAAAAGAAAAAAAAAGTGATGATGATGGTGGGGGTGAGGATAGCTAAGATTTAGTAAGCACTTACCATGTCCACAAGGCTGAGCTAGAAGAGTTGCTTGGACATCTGTAATACATCACAGGGCCTATATCAACATAAAAGTAGTTTTTATATGGCTCGGCTCCCATAGCTTGGTGAGTAGGGCGCCAGCCACATACACCGAGGCTGGTGAGTTTGAGCCTGGTCTGGGCCTGCTAAACAACAATGACAACTGCAAAAAAGAGAAAATATCCAGTTATTGTGGTGGGTGCCTGCAGACCCAGATAATTGGGAGGCTGATGCATGAGACTTGCTTAAGCCCAAGAGTTTGAGGTTGCTGTGAGCTGTGACACCATAGCACTCTACCGAGGGTGATACAGTGAGTTTCTGTCTCAAAAAAAAGAAGAAAAAAGTGGTCTTTATAGTTACCTATGTTTTATAAATGAACAAACTAAGGTTTTAAAATGCTGAGTAATTTTAAGTAATAGAGCCATGACTTGAATGAGTTGTTTGCCACTTTAAAAACTTACTGCCCTAGGGCAGTGCCTGTGGCTCACCGAGTAGGGTGCCAGCCTCATATACCAAAGGTAGTGGGTCAAACCCAGCCCCAGTTGAACTGCAAAACAGAAAAATAGCCAGGCGTTGTGGTGGGTGCCTGTAGTCCCAGCTACTTGGGAGGCTGAGGCAAGAGAATCGCCTAAGCCCAGGAGTTGGAGGTTGCTGTGAGCTGTGTGATGCCATGGCACTCTACCGAGGCCGATAAAGTGAGACTCTGTCTCTACAAAAAAAAAAAAAAATTACTGCCCTAACTACTGCACTTTATGAATGAATGTGATCAAGAAAGGGATATGTTTAATTTGTATTCATATAATCCCAATAGCTTGGACCTTGTACAGTAGGTATTTACTTTAACTGTCTTTATTTCATTTTTTTTTCTGAGAAAGTACAAATGGAAACTTCCATGGGATGTGTGACAAGTCTTCATGAAACTGATAGAGACAATTATGTGATAAATGGTTAGGCAAATCTAATAAAAATGTTTTTTATCACTTTGGTGATGGTTTGAGATGCAACAACTGGTTATTGGAAAATAAACAAGAGTGCACATTATATTTTATTTTTTCTGCTTGCTCAGCAATGTTAGCCATAATTTTTTTAAAATACAAAAACATCTGGAAAATATCCAAATGTTCATTATGAGGAAATAAGTAAGTTATGATATTGCTGTTTGATGGAATAATGTACCTCCACTAACAGACTTCTATAAACCTAAAAGTGTTGACCTAAAAAATTAAGTGTATATTATTGAGTTAAAAAAACAAATCATAAAATACATGCAAACATGTTTATATTTTGTTATTTTATAGAAAGTGTCTGGACAGTGGCTGCCTCTAGTGGTATTGGAGTTGAGGGCAGGGAGGGTGACTAACTCTGTACCACTCTGTGGGATTAGATTTTTCTTTAATTATGAACATATTATTTTTGTAATGACAATTTATAAACCTAATTTTCCTCTAAGAGGAAAATCTGTACATGCTCCGTTGGCATTTTCTGTATTTAAAGACAAAGCAGAAAAAGCTGAGAGATTGCTTTAACATCCTGCCCAAGTGTTTCCAGATTTTATTGGAGACAAAAGTAATATAAATATTTACAAGCAAAACTCTTCCACTCACGGAGAAAAGGACTTGTTTTGAATGACTCATTCTGAATTACCTAAAATATAAAATAAAAGTCAGATCTTTATATCCCACAAGGAAATAAAAAAGTCGTCGGAATGTATCTTATTATGATTTTGACAAAAATTGGTATTTTTGCAAGAAAAGAGAATACTCTACAGAAGAAGTTTAATTTAGTTTCTTTAAAGTAGCAATAAAGTTCTCGAAGAAATTTGATAGATGCTGTGAAGTTTAAATCTCATATAGAATTTGCTGAGATTTGATGCAGACATAAGATTCATTTAAAATGAGAGGAAACCTTTTCTTAGTTTTTATGGTAATGAATTCTGCTTACAACTACTGAAAGTGAGGTTGTGAACCACCTCTTTATTCAATTAAAAAGAATTATCCTAAATTTGAACTTGTGTAATTAGGTAAAACATTGGAAGCTGTTTTGAATGAAAACGAAGCTCAGTGCTCTCAATGTCTAACATAGCACCACCCACAATTCTCAATTTGTGACAACGCCAACGCATTCACTTTTCTCATATTTCATATAGAATGTATGACAGTTCCTTTCAAGATCAAATAAAAATTTCATGGTCAATAATGATCCACCAAAATTAGGATGTAGTTTAATTTTTGAATAACTTATTATTTTAATGATATGAAAAATCAATCACATTGCTTATTGACCATAATTGTTTTGCTTTCTTCTTAAGATTCATCCAGCTTTCAGATATGGAGAAGCCTAATTGGACTTCTGCAGTTTACCCTTTGCGTCCTACTACTGCCACGTGGCAGGAATTTCGAAGCACAGAGGACAATGTAACACTGAGCATTTATTCAGTCTTTTAAAAAGACTGCACTAAGTAATTTATATTTTTTCATTAAATTCCTATAAAAAATCTAGGAAATGTTATTATTCACAATGTACATTGTTGTGCAGGGGTGTCCAGCCACAGCCTCACACTGGTTATAAATGCTTATCTAAGAGTTATCTTGGGCTACACATTAAATAGACAAGCACTAATGAAAGCTGATGAACAACAAAAGGTCCATGTCTAATTATCGCGATGTCCACCGCCACAGGTAAGCATTCCTCACCAGCCATGGGCTGAAGTTGGATGCCCCTGTTTTAGACTCTATTCCCTGCTCCTGAGAGTAGACAAAAATGTAATCTTAAGGGTACTTGTTAAATGAATGAATTCATGAATCAATGAATGAGAATCATTAAAGCTTCAATCATGGACAACCAATAAAATCTCCATAAAAGGCCGAAAGGGCAGGGCTCAGAGAGCTTCTGGATAACTAGGCACATGCAGGTTCCTTGAGGGTGATGCTCCTGGAGAGGGCATAGAAGCTCCATGTCCCTTCCCCCATACCTTGCCTTACACATTTCTTCATCTGTATCATTTGTAATATCCTTTGTAATAAACTAGTAAACATAAGCATTTCTCTGTGAGGCACACCAGCAAATTAATCACACCTGAAGAGAGAGTTGTGGGAACCCTAACTTGAAGCTGGTCAATCAGAATTTTCAGAAGCTCAGACTTGTGACTGGTGTCTGAAGAGTATATGTATGTGTATGTGGGGTGAGAGGCGTGAGACTGAGTCCTCAGTCTGTGGGATCTCACACTATCTCCAGGTAGATGGTGTTGAAATTGAATTAGAGAACCCCCTAGTTGGTGTCCATTGCAGAACTGATTGCTTACTTGCTAATGGGGAGAAATTCTCACATATTTTGGGGTCACAGAAATCTTTTTCTGTGTTGATTGTTGTTGGTGTGAGAGGAGAGGAAAAACATGGTTTGGGTTTTTCCTAAACAATAGAACATAATGAGTACAGAAATTAATAAAAAAAAAAAAACAAAACAAAACAAGAAATAGTAGAATAAACAAAACCCCAAAAAATATGTTTCAAAAATATGAATAATAAAGAGGCAAAACCCTAGAAAGATTGGTTATGAAAAAGAAAGTATAAATGAATAAAATTAGTACTGAAAGGAGAATATAACCTTATATAGAACAGAATTTTATTTTTCAAATAATCATATATTATTATTAATAGTAACTTAATGCCTTTAAATTTCAACTCACATGATTAAACAGAAATTTTCTAGAAAAGTGTAACTTAAATCTAATCCAAAGGAAGGTTGAAAAATTGAATAAACCTGGGTATATTAAGAAAATGAAACCCATTATTAGAAATGATACTCACACAAAAATGTCTAGGTAGAGACAAGAGAATTTCAGCAAACATTCAAGGAACATAGAATACTTAGTGTACATCTACAACCATTGTAGAATAAGAATAGAGGGGATACTCCTATTTTGCTTAATAACTTATATAATCTTGATTCTGAAGCCAGGCAAATAATTGTAAGAAAGGAAAATAACAAGACAATGTTACTAAAGTGTAACAACACAAAGATATGGAAAAAAAATATTAACCAGAATTCAACAATATGTTGAAACATATCATTATGACTCACTTGGATTTATTCTAGGAGTGCTAGGATGCTTTATCATTAGCCAAACTATTGTCATAAATATGATCTACCAGCATAACAGATTGAGAGATCAAAAAATAGAAGATTATTTAAGAGATATAAAAAGTCTATTGCAATACAATATCATTGGTGCTTCCATAGGACTGTGGGTGGGATGCTGCCGAAGCACAGAAACAACATGATACCCCTGGGCTCCAAAGGACTCTTGTGTGTTTTCTAGAAGTAGCACCAATTCTGAGACTCAAAGAATTAACAGGATTGGACCAGGCATTACTTCTCAGGAAAGGTGTGTGGAGTGTGGGGTGGCCTAAAGAATAAGGATGAAGAAACATGTTGAAGGCAAATGACACCAAAGTCAAGTATAAAGTCTGTAAGGCAAGAGAAATTATAGCACTTGAGATAAACATGTAGGTAAATACTGGAAATAGTTCAATATGGCTGAAGATAAGAAAGGAATGAAGTAATGAAAGATTAGGTTGACAAGTTAAGTAGGGACCAGAGTAGAAGGGGTCTCCTAAGCCATGTTAAGAAGTTTAAACTTCATCCTTCCAGAAAAGAAGGGAGGAAGTAGGTAGCATATGTATAATTGAAATATTATTCTTAGCCGAGTGCAGTAGTGTGCACCTGTGGTGCCAGCTACTCGGGAAGGTGAGGCAGGAGGATCACTTGAGCCAGGAGTTCAAGTCCAGCCTGGGCAACACAGCAAGATCCCATCTCTTAAAAAAACAAAGATTACTCTAACGGTGTGGACAACAAGAAATTGTTTTCAAGAAACATTAAAAACGAGGAAAAACTAAGATCACAGACATCATCTAGGTGAGAAATCAGGGTGTAATGAATAAGAGGATAATAGTGGGAGTGCCCAGAGATGAATATATTCCACTAATATTTGGGATATAGAATCAATGATACTTGGAGAATGGGTGGTGGTGTAGATCATGAAATGAAGGTTATTTGGAAGTAGTCTTGGGGCCAATATCTGTGGGAAAAGAGAAAGAAACAGAATTATGGACTGACAGTAATGAAAACATGACTCAGCATTCATCAGAGGACTTTGAAGCAGAGATGGCCCTTTAGAGTTGTCCCAAGTTGAGTCTTTCAGTTCCCCATGGGCTAGTCCTGGGACACAGCTGTCCGCTTTGATGAGGAGGCTCCTTTGGATTGAGGAAACCCCTGAAAGCTCTCAGCCAGTCATATTTCCACCAGCTGGAGAAATTGTGTGCCTAAATCCTGAGGGGCAATCTGGACAGTAGCACAGTGTCTACTACAATTTGATATTGAGAGGGAGGAGTGAAGTGTGGCTCCAGAAAATCTGGTTGAATCATTAAGTGGAAGTTGATGACCCCGGGAAAGTAGGGAACATGGAAGAAGTTGTTTAATAGGGTGAGGGAGGAGGCAATAAGACAATTTTGTTTACAAAGATGAACTGACCATTTAATGTATTGAGTCCCATATCACAAAATCTCAAAACTGCAGATGCAGGCATGGATGTGCAGAGAAGGGAACACTTACATTGCTGGTGAGACTAGAACCCTCAAAGAATTTAAGCTAGACCTCCCATTTCATCCTGCAATCCCATTGCTGGGCATCTATCCAGAAGAAAAAAAATCCCTTTGCCGTTAGGACACTTGCACTAGACTGTTCATTGCAGGTCAATTTACAATCACCAAAATGTGGAAATAGCCTAAATGCCCACCAACTCAGGAATGGATTAACAAGCAGTGGTATATGTATACCATGAAATACTATTCAGCTATTAAAAAAGATGGAAACTTTACATCCTTTGTATTAACCTGGATGGAAGTGGAACACATTATTCTTAGTAAAGCATCACAAGAATGGAGAAGCAAGAATCCTATGTACTCAATTCAGATGAGGACAATTCATGACCTAGTACATGGGAGGGGCATGGGGGAAGGGATGAGCAGAGAGAGGGAAGGAGGGAGGAGGGTGAAGGAAGGGACTAAAATATAAAATATAACTAAAAAATAAAAAAGTAAAGGTAAAAAATTTTGCCTTCATATTTTTCCTCATATTTGCATAAAGATTTGCACTGTGTGTATATATGCATACATTTGTAAGTATCATTTAGATGAAGACATGCTCATATATAGAGAATGTTTTTGTATAAATTGCATAAAACTCCTCTCTAGGAAAATACCAGCTCTGAGATACATAGTCTGGCAAACAACACAGACTGGACTTCTGCCTGCTCTCTCTCAGTCTAGCACAGAGGTACACAGACTGCGTAGTTTTACTCATTGGCCGTGAATTAAAGGATAATCGAAGTCATGAGAGTGAAAGAGACTGTGCAAAGAGAGTAGTTAGAGTAGGAAAAGATGTCTTCTGAAAGATGCCAAAAGAAAACCATATTAAAGGGGGCTAGGAAATGAAGGTGTTGTGCACAAAACTATCTAAAAGGACCAGACAGGAAAGTTGGAATATTGGGTTATTACTGAAATAAAGAAAAACTAATATTCCTCCAAAAGTTTTCAACAGTTTCAAAGCTACAGAGGCCAATAAAACCATACCACAATTTCCCACAGAATTTATCAACGTGTTACTAATAAAAATTGATTAAATCCAATTAACTACATTAGCACTAAACGTCTTTTGATCACCGTTTCTTACTTGTAGATTAAAAATCCCTTTAGGGGCTTGACAAGCTAGCCCAGAAGTCATCAATTTGAATACTACTTGTTAGCCCTGGCCACATTGAAATGTACATAGTCTAATAAAGATATATTATCATAGATTATGCAAATACTGGATAACCGAGTCTGTAGAGTAGCTACCATTTGTCTGGCTATCTCTCTGTGCTGTGCACGCTGCACATTGCCTTGTTTAAGCCTTGCAACAACTTTGTAATGTAGATATCATTATGCTGTTTTGTAGAGAAGGAATCTGAGATTACAGTGTTGCTGAGATACTTATCAAGGAGTCATAGTCATAAGTAAATGAATTAAAATTCGGTTCACATCTGATGATTCCATGGCTTATATCTTTTCTTCTGTCATTGTCCTTGAAGACTTCTAAGATTTTATTTAAATTACCTTTTAGTATGTGTATTAACTCCTGAATATTCCAGCTGATAACCACAGGCGTTTTTGTTTTTATCTTTGTATTTTGAAAAATGATATGGCCTCCTGCAACGGAAGCCTGTAATGACCCCTGGGATGCCATACACGCCATCAATCTAAACGCAATATAAACAAAACTAGGGCTCATCTTACAATGCAGACCCTGCCAAGCAGTCTAAGTGGTAGTGTTTATTTTCACAACTGCAATGATTATTGTCCTTAAATCAAGAATGTGTTTATTGGCCTATAAATCAAAGGTTGGATTTCAAATTACTGATCTACCAAGTTAGAAGTCAAAAAGAACAAACTGCACTTTCAAAAGTTGTAAATTTTTCACTATGATAACATACCTGAAGAATAATGGACCTTAACTTTCCTCTCCAACATATTATCTGTGCTACAGATAAATCTCGAATTCACTTTGTATGGGAAAAGTATTTTATCACCAGATCCTGTTATACCAGAAGACATCCAGCCAGGTCATGAAGCTGCAAGAGAACAAGAGTGTTCACTCATTTACTCTCTCCCCTTTGGGGGCACCAGAGGCAGAGGGGCCCATTTTCATAAGGAAGTGGGTCCAATTAAGTTATTTAAGTGGGTTGACTTTGGTTATCTGAATACAACAAATAATTTTTTTTAAATCCTACTTTGTAAAAGAAACTACAGTGCCCAAATGTATAACTATATGCCATACGAAGTGTTGATAGATGATAGAACTCTGATGCTAATTTACAATTCGCCTTCACGGAAGACTTCATGAGAATCTTGCTCTGTGTAACTGCTATGATCCAGGTAAGATCTGTTTCTAATGTCATCTGGCATCTGCTGATGTGCCTCACAGTTTTTGTCCTGGACTTGTCTATATTGAGATGCTTCCTGATTGCATGAGGGCAATTATCATTAATTTTTAAAAACTTTGATACTATATCTGTAATAGCTCAAAGTTAATGTGTTAAATAAGTGTTCTCTGTCAACTGTTTAAAAAAGAGGCTTTCATTCACTCCATTGTGCTCTGAAAACATGTCTACTGCTAATTATTTCTATTTGATAAGCATTAGCTTTGTCTTTTACTGACTGCTTCTCTGCCTGCTGCTCTCTCTGGGTGTTGATTGTATATAAGTTTTCCTGCTTCTTCCAAATGACCTTCAAAGACACTGACATCACAAATGTTTTGGGTCTCACTGGGACATAAATTGGTCATGGAACATATTTGTGATTTGTATATTTGTATATACATTACCGTTTCTCCCTCTGGTATTGTTTGTTTGCTTAAGGAAAACATATTAATATTTATAGGAAAGAAAAGAGAGGGGAAAATGTTATCACAACCCAGATCTCATCACGTCATACTCTTTTTGCTTTTCCTTGTTCTTTCTCCTTCCTTATATTATTTTACCCTTCAGATATTTTATTGAGTACCAGCTCTATGCCAGGCACTAGGGTTCCACAGGTGAGCATGCTGTGTTCTTGCCTGGATGAGCTCAAAGTCTATTATAAAGGACAAATAGCTAAACCTGCAGTTTAAGTACATTGCATGTCAGTTGGTAGGGATAGCTTTACGGCAATAAAATTTCTGACTCAAGACATGAAGGAGGAATAGATATTATATAGGTGAAGGGGTGAGAGTGAAGAAGCCACTATGAAGTTTTAATTACTCAGGATAATTTTTTTTTTTTTGAGACTGAATCTCACTATGTCACCCTTGGTAGAGTGCCCTGGCGTCATAACTCACGGCAACCTCAAACTCTTGGGCTTAAGCGATTCTCTTGTTTCAGCTTTCCAAGTAGCCAGGACTATAGGTGACTGCCACAATGCCTGGCTATTTTGTTGTTGTTGTAGTTGTCATTATTTAGCAGGCCCGAGTTGGGTTCAAACCTGCCAGCCCCAGTGTATGTGGTCAGTGCCCTAGCAGCTGAGCTACAAGTGCCAAGCCAGTATAATTGGCTTTTAAAAGGTATTTACACAGTTGAGATAGGATGATAGGAATAGTTGTGGGAAAGTTACAATGAAGCTCTCTAGAGACAGCCCTGGGCTCATGGAAAAATCTAAAATATCTTT
The DNA here is from genome assembly GCA_963574655.1 of Perodicticus potto. Lineage (NCBI taxonomy): Eukaryota > Metazoa > Chordata > Mammalia > Primates > Lorisidae > Perodicticus > Perodicticus potto. The sequence continues at coordinate 38,781 of CAUYRH010097010.1, forward strand.
CACAATGTGTATTACACATTATTTTTGAATCTATCCCTAAATATTTTGAGTTTTTTGTAACCAACAGTAGTATTAGGGATCGTTTCTTCTATTTACTGTGTTGTGGTTGTTCATATAAAAGGCTACTCATTCCTATGTATTAATTTTATACCTGGTTGCATCATTGAATTCATTTGTCATTTGTCTGTAGTACTTTTTGGTTGACTTTCTTGGGATTTCCAGATATCTAATTACAGTATCTGTAAACAAGGATAATTTTCTTTCTTCTTTCCAGTTTCTATATTTCTAATGTATTTCTCTCTTCTATTCATACTGAGTAATATTCCAAAAGCAATGTTAAGTAATCATGAACATGTTAAAAGGTAGCAAGCATTTCTGTCTTGTTTCTTACTCTCTATTTTCTTTTTTCCAACATGCAATTGGAGCATAACATCATCTTCGTTTTTACTTTTGTACTATTGGATAAACTTAGGTCCCTATTACTTTATTTTGGGCTTACATCTTTAAAAGATGAGGAAATTAGAATAAATACACTATGCTTTTCTGTATCTATTCCATATCTCCTATCTGCTTTGCCAACAAGCTGTGTTGGTATAACATCTTCACATTATCCATCTCCAAATTTGTATTCTGTTTTCTAACCATAATGTTGGTCCTAACACTAAAAAATTGGGTGTTTTCTATTAATCTTATTTTTATGTTTTTTTCCTGTTCATCTCTTAGTTGAGAAAAGGCAGTCTCTAATATTTTCTTTGAGAAGGACTCACAAAAATAAAAAATAAAAATAAAAATAAAAAAGGGCATAGCTTAGGTAGGGAAAAGTACCAGAACCTGCCAGAGATTCCACAGGAAGAAGCTGTGGTGCAGAACAAGAAGGAGCAAGATTTTGGCAGAGATCAACTTCTGTGGAACTTGGAGCCCCATAGAAAAGAGAGGTGGGGGTTTTGTTTATCCTCTCCTCACACTTCTGGCAGACTTTGGGCTCTCAGACTGTTGGAGAGCTTCTCTGTGCTTACAAGCTCAAAAGCCAATGAACTGGAAGCTTGTTGAAAACAAAACACAGGGCTGCCAGACTCTGTGGGGTCATTCCCACTACCATAGATTCCAGCCAAGACTGTGGATGCCATCCTGTTTCTCTATCCACTGTGAACCTTTGTCTCCTCCAGGGAGCTTCGGTCCTTTACTTTTCTTGTTACTGATCCCCACATGAACATTTCCCAACCTCTGCCCAGACTCTGGTGGCCACATGGGCCAGGGTCCCATGAGAACTGTATGATGTCAGAATTTGAACATTTCAAGCAGGTTGTCTATTAGGGAGAGGGAGAAAGGGGACCAGAGTGTCAGAACTGCTTCAATCAGACACTATTCCTCCTCTCCCTCTCCTTTCACCTCCCTGCTAATTGCCAAATAGCAGTTCCCACATGTGCCCCCAAATGATGATTACTCTGGGGACCTCAGGAATGGCTGTTTCTCCTCTGTTGTGCCCACCACACCAAGGCTTCTACAGAGAGTAAGGCTCACACCCTTTCTCCTAAAGACCTTCTACAGAACAAGCAGTGTGAGGACTGTGAGCTCTCTGCTTGCTGGCTCTCTCTGGTGCTGCTTTCTTGGCTGTTCTCCAGCAAAGCTGGGCACACCTCAAAGCGGAGGACATTAGCCCTGCATGAGCACTCTGCTGGCAAGTTAGGACCAGCACGCTTCTCTCTGGCATGGTCAGGGATTGAACTTGGGGGATCAGAGAACAGACCCACAGGCTGGATCCTGTACCCCCATAGCTTGATTATGTTACTCTGGGGCACAGAGGAGAGATTTGTCCTTGGGAGGTGAGGGATCCCATCCAGGCAGAACTGAAAGAGGAGAACAACGTGGCTCTGAGCCTCAGCACTCTCACAGAGCACCCTTCCTCCACAGGAAAGCTACTCTTGTGGTTTGAAGCAAGATCCTGGGCAGGGAAGCTCCCAGCTTACAGTGTCATCACTACTGAGCTCAGCTAGTTTGCACTGGTGCTTATGGCCAGATTTCGAAAGGAGACTGCTGGGGCAGGGGAGGAGGGAGAAGAGCAAACTGACCCACCAGCAGCCACCCTGGGATCTAAGCCTCTTGTTCATGAGCAGACTGTTTGGCTTGGTGGAACCCCGTCAGCTCCTTCCTAGTGGACTTCCTCAGCAGCCTGGCCGCAAACCATTGACCCCCTTGACACTGGTCTTTGTGGAAACTGAATGTGGACTTGCCTGAACCACATAGCCTCTTGCCTCCATCCACTTCTGCTGTAGCTTAGAAAAGGAGTCCCCTGGGAGCTCCGGCCACCCTCCCCCCGAATCATTTGAGGGCTTCTTACCATCTGGGGCAACTGAGTGCTTCTCCTGATGGGCTACAACTGGTCACAGGTCTCAAAAGTCACAGCTGAAGTTGGTTCTTTTGTGTGAAAGTCTCTTACTGGAAGGGAGGACAATTTCTATAACCCATTATAGCATTTACGGATTCAATCATAGAGTGTTGGCTTTTACTGACAAGCTCCACCTACTATTTCAGACATTAAACTGGGGGTCCCAATATAATTCACACTGTTAAGAAGAACATAGGGCTGGGGAAAGAGAAAGGAGTTCAAAGACCTCCATCCTGTCTTATCAATAAGAGACAGGGAACCTACTCACCACTGCTATAGGCTAAAGGTATCTAGCTACTGAGAAAACCACCACACTATGGATTTCTATTACCAAGACATCCTTCTAGAACCTAAACATCCACTCCTGCTGCCAAAGTACCCACAAGCAAAGATGAAGGTTCTTACCCAACAATTGCTATAGACACATCCATAAGAGTGAGGGGGAAAATTTCCCATATAAACAAAAGAAAATCTAAAAACAAGAAGTAGCAGCTGCTTGATCTGAGAAGGAATAAATGCTCTCCCTTTGGAAGTGAGAAAAATAAGCATTAAATGACACCATAAAGGAACACACCAGCTCTCCTGCAATGGATCCCAACTAAAATAAAAATGCTGAAATGACAGATAAAAAATTTCAAACATAGATTGTACAGAAGCTCAATGAACTCCAAAAGAAAATGCAAAACCAACTCAAAGAAACTAGAAAAACAATTCAAGAAAAGACTTAAAAAATTATTAAAGCCACAGATACAGTTTAAAAAATAGAATTTATGTAAATAAAAAAAATTAAGGAAATAAGAGACACAATGGAAAGTTTTAAGAATGGAAGAGACCAAACAGAAAAAATAGTATTTGATATACTCTAGGACCCTTTCATGATAAAAACAGCTCAACAAACTAGGCATAGAAGGAATATACCTCGAAATTGTAAAATTCATATATGACGAATCTATAGCCAACCTTATACTGAACGGGTAAAAAGTGAAAGCATTCCCCCTAAGAAATGGAGCAAGACAAGAGTGCCTGCTATCACCACTTCTATTTAACCAGGTACTGGAAGTCCTGGCCAGAGTAATTGGGCAAGAGAATAGATATAAGGTACCCAAAGTGGGAAAGATGAAATCCCACTATTCCCTTCTGCTAATGATATAATCTCATATATAGATAACCCTGAAGACTACACCAAAATACTTCTAGAAATGATAAATTAACTCATAAAATTCTCAGTTTGCAAAATCAATGTACAAAAATTGGTAGCATTCCTATATACTAATAACAGTCAAGCGGAGTGTCAAATCAAGGTCTCAATACCACTCACAATAACCACAAAGAAAATAAAATGTCTGGGAATATACTCTATTAAGGAGGTGAAACGTACCTATAAGGAGAACTAAAAAACACGATGAAAGGGGCAGCACCTGTGGCTCAAAAGAGTAGGGCGCCAGCCCCATATGCCGGAGGTAGCGGGTTCAAACCCAGCCCTGGCCAAAAACTGCAAAAGAAAAAAAACAAAACAAAAAACACGATGAAAGAAATCACAGATGACACAAACAAATAGAGAAACATCTCCTGATCATCAACTGGTAGAATCAATATCACTAAAATGTCCAGACTGTCCAAAGTGATTTACAGATGCAATTCCTGTCAAAATACCAGCATCATATTTCACAGATCTAGAGAAAATAATCCCAAGCTTCATTAGGAACCAAAAAAGAGCCTGAATAACCAAAGCAATTTTAAGCAAAAAGAACAAACATTTGGAATAAAAGCTATAGGAGTTCTAGTATGAAAGCAGTAGATGAGCTAATACAAGGGGTAGGCTAGGGGAATAAGGGAGCAGGGAGGGGGGTGGAGGGTCATGGTGTATGGCACACCTCTTGGGGGTGGGTACAATTACAAGAGAGACTTTTTCTAACAAATGCAATCAGTGTAACTTAATTCTTTGTACCCTCAATGAATCCCAAACAATAATAAAAAAAAAAGAACAAACCTGGGACATCACATTATTTGACTTCAAATTATACTAAAAGGGCATAGTAACCAAAACAGCATCATACCAGTATACAAGTAGAGACATGGGCCAATGGAATGTGAACATAGAACTTAGAAATAACACCACCTACCTACAGCCAATTATCTTCAAAAACAGTAGACAACTTACAATAATAGGAAAATGAACATATTTAATAAATGGTGCTGAGAAAATTGTGTTGCCATATGTAGAAGAATGAAATGGGATGCCTGTAACTTACAATATTCAAAAGTTAATTCAATATGGGTTAAAGACTTAAATCTAAGGCAGAAACCACAAAAATTCTATAAGAGAACATAAGGAAAACTCATCCAAGCATCAGCTTAGGCAAAGAATTTATGACTAAGGCCCTAAATGAAAATACAGCAAAATAAATAAATGAAATGTAATTAATATAAAAAACTTCTGCACAAAAAAGAAAATAATCAATAGAGTAAATAGACAAACCATATAATGCAAGAAAATATTTGCAATCTATACATGTGATAAAGAACTGATGTCCAGAATTTACAAAGAAAGCAAATAAATCAGCAAGAAAAATATAAAAATATGAACAACTCCCTTAAAAAGTTGGCAAAAGATATGAATACATATTTTTCAAAAGAAGATAAACAAATGTCCAAGAAACATATCAAAAAATGCCAACCTCACCAATTATCATAAAAATGCAAATTAAAACTATAATGAGATACCAACTTACCCTCCTTAGAATTACCATTATTAAAAATTTAAAATACAACATGGTTTCTTGTACCCTCAATGAATCCCCAACAATATAAAAAAAAAATTTAAAATACAATGGATGCCCTTTTTCTGATTCATAGCATCAAAATATATGCTCCCAATCTGAATGCTATTTGTTTGCTTTAGTTGTGGTACCCCTACCTGAGCAGAAGCTTTTTAGTTTAATCATGTCCTATTTATCTATTTTTTTTATAACATATTCTTCTTAGCAAAGTATCTCAAGAATGGAAGAAAAAGTATCCAATGTACTCAGCCCTAATATGAAGCTAATTTATAGCTTTCATATGAAGACTAAAACCCAATTATAGCACAAGAATACAGAGAAAAGGGCAAGGGCGGGGAGGGGAGGGAGGAGGCTGGGTGGAGGGAGGGCAATTGATGGGATCACATCTATTTATCTATTTTGGGGGTTGCTGCAATTGCTAAGCGGAGAGGTCTTCTTCATAAAATCTTTTCCCAGGCCAATTTTGTCAAGCCTTTCCCCAACACTCTCTTCTAGAATTTTTATTGTTTTGTCCAATAAATTTAAATCTTTTATCCAATGAGAGTCAATTTTTGTCAACAAGGAAAGGTGCAGGTCTAGTTTCAGCTGGTAACCACTGCTAACTGGTTAGCATGTGGCTAACCAGTTCTCTTAACACCATTTATTAAATAAGGCTTTTCCCCCCAGTGTATGCTTTTATTTGGTTTATCAAAGATCAGATGGTGATATGTGGATGAGTTCATCTCTAGGTTCTCTATTCTCTACCATAGATCTGTATCTCTATTACCATGCTGTTTTGATCATATAGACTTGTAGTATAACCTGAAGTCTGATAATGTGATGCCTCCAGAATCCAAATTAATCAACAAAAATAGAGCAAACAGAAGACTTGAGACTTGAGCATAAGAGACTTGAACAGAAACATCTCTGAAGATGACAGATGAATTGCCAACAAACACATGAAAATGGTTTCATTATCCCTAATCATCAGAGAAATGCGAATCAAAACTCTAAGGCAGGACCTAACTCCAATGAGGTTAGCCCACATCACAAGGTTCTGAATCTGCAGATGCTGGCATGAATGTGAAGAAAGGAGAATACTTTTGCACTGCTGGTGGAATTGCAAACTAATACAACCTCTATGGAAAGAAGTATGGAGAATTCTCAAAGAATTAAAAGTTTACCTTCCATTTGTTCCTGCAATCTAGGATTGCTAGGTATCTACACAGAAGAACAAAAATCATTTTATTACAAAGACATTTGCACCAGAATGTTTATTACAGCTTAGTTCCACAATTGCCAAGATGTGGAAGCAATTTAAGTGCCCATCAACCCATGAATGGATTAACAAACAGTGGTATATATATACCATAGAGTACTATTCAGCCATAAGAAAAGATATAGATTTTATATCTTTTGTGTTTACCTGAATGGACTTGAAACACATTCTTCTTAGTAAAGTAGCTTAAGAACGGAAAAGCAAGTATCCAATCCATCTAATATGAAATCAATATACAAACAACTACATTTCCACAAGGCAGAAAAAACAAAAATAAAGTCAAGCAAAGGGGAGGAGAGAAGAGGGAGAAAGGAGTAGGGAGTAGGGAGGATGATTGGCAGGATCTCACCTAATGTGCAAAATGTAATGGTTTACAGCACACCCTGAGTGAAGGGCTCAATTATGACTTGAATACCTTAGAATTGTAAACAAAGTATCCTAAATATTTGCACCCTCATATTAATTTTAAATAAGAAAAAACAGTAGATGCTGGCATGGATGCAGAGAGAAAGGAACACATATACACTGTTGGTAGGACCTGAAATTCATACAGCTTGCATGGAAAACAATATGGAGATTCCTCAAAAAGTAAGTGTAGACATATTGTTCAATCCAATAATCCCACTGCTGGGTATCTAACCAAAGGAAAGGAAGTCATTTTATCAAAAAGAAAACTGAACCTGAATGTTTATCACAGCTCAATTCACAGTTGCAAAGATGTGGAATCAACTAAATGCCTATCAATTTATGAGTGCATATAGAAAGTATGGCAGATGTATATAACATGGAGTACTACTCAGCCATAAAAAGGAAGAAATAACTTCATTAAGGTGGAGAGAACTGGAGACCATTATCCTAAGACCATTATCTTAAGAGTGGGAAACCAAAAACCTTATATTTTCACTAATAAGATGGAGCAAATAGATGTGTACACATAGACACAAATCAATGTATAAGACATCAGGATGAGGGAGGGTGGGAAGAGAGGTATGATAAAAACTTACCTACTTAGTACAATAAGCACTATTCTGGTGTTGGGCACACTAAAAGCCCTGATTCATTATACAAGATATTCATGATACTAAAACACTTGCACCCCTTCAATAATACTTTGAAATAAAAAATAATCAAAGAATAAAAGGAAAAAAAGATCCAGCAGTCCTAGGGAAAAAATCAACACTAACAAACACATTTATTAATTTATATATTAATATTTATATAATATATAACATTTTACCTTGATTTATATGTTTTTGTCTCCTTCTTCTTGAATGTTGAAGATCAAGTTTTGTTTCTTCCTCTTGTATCATCCTAATTGTGTGGATTGTTATATTGTGATAATTAAGTTTAATTTGTTATATTGCTCCATTAAGTTTTCTCATTTTTTAATTTGTGAACGTGTTCAATGTCTTTAATTGTAGGAGATAGAATTTATACCAGATGGTTAAAGCAAAAGGGGTTTGTTAAAGGGTATTTGTAGCTCACCAACTCTACTCTAGTGGGGCTAGGGAACTAGGCTTAGATACTGTACAGTCAGTGGCAACACAGCTAGGAGAATGCCCAGCTTACGTTGACAGTGTCATAGCAGAAATTGATCACTGTGATCGTCCACACTCAGCACTTAGGACACTGAACACCATAAACTCAAAATTCCACTTGCATATCCCACAACCAGTGCCCTCTGTCGCTGTGCTTGCCTGAAGATGAGTTTCTCCATATGTGGATTCTGTTGTTGTTTCCTTCTCCAAATCTCAAGTGGCTATTTTACCCAGAGGATCTTCATCGTAGGCAGTAAGTCTGAGAAATTATACTTGCGGTTTCCAAGCCAGCTAGAAAAGCTGGAAGGAACTTACAGTAAATATTGAATTAACCAATCTATAGGATCAGCCCCTTTATAATAAAATGTTTGACCTTAATTTCTATTTGCTCAGTGGCTATGTTTTTCTGATGAATGTTCTCTATATCTCATATGTTTTCTCTGCTTCTTTCAACCTCTTTTTATGATTTCTTTTAGTATCTATATGGCCTAACCTTAACCCTGCCTGGTTCCTGTTTTAGTATGTATCTTAAGCAGCTGGCTCTTCCCTGGATCAGTTGTTTGGAGGACCGGCTTGTGGTGAAGGAACAGAGAGTACTCTAGGTTAGCAGGAATTTTCTTATGGTCCAGTATTTTCCTGGTTCTTCTAGCTTTCATTTCTTTCCAATCATTAGACACAGGAAGTTGTAGGCATCTGTAGGACTGCTCAAAATGTAAACTTCCTCTTTCTCCTTGTGATCCCACATTCAGTCCTGCCTCCTGTGTTTCCCGATCTCACACGGTCCCCAGAAGAGGACTACTGGCTATGCACCCAGGCACCTGGACGAGCACTTCAACATCTCCCCTCTCAAGGGAAGGGTGCTTGGCTCCTTCTGAGATAAGCTACCATGAGTTTTGCCATCCTGCTGTCTGCCACGGCCCTGTTCAGTTCTACATGGCTTCTGACACACTTAGGGCTGTTTCGTGGTTATAGCTACCTGCTAGTTCCATTAGATATGTAGTTTTGGTTTTCTCTTACTCTCCTTGATGGTGTTACATGATTGATAAGAGGCAAGGGAAAAGGCTGATGTCACACTGACTTTTTCCAAACCTACCATTTCTGAAAACTCTCTCTTCTCCCCTCTGTTCCATGTTTGCTACTGGGTACTTCTCTTGGTCATTTTTGAAAGGTTTTATTTCTCTTTCCAACCTCTAACTGTTGGAATAGTCCAGGATTCAGTCTTCCAGATGCCTTTATTTCCCCTGTGCTCACAGTAAGTCACAGGGCTTAATGTTCTGAATGCAAATTTGCATCTGCATTCCCAACCTGTCTGCTGAGCCCCAGCTCACATGCCCATCTGCCTGCTCAACACTATCACTTCTTCATTCTATCTAGTCTTTCAGGCTCAACCCCAGAATCATCCTTGATTGTCTCTTTCTCCCTCCACATAAAAGCCATTAGCTAATTCTGTCCATTCTACTTTGAACACAGATCTGGAATCACATGACTTCTCTCCATGTCCACACATAACTCTCATCCAATTCACCATAATTTATCCCTTTACTACCATCATATCCTGGGCAAGTTCTCTCTTTCCATTCTGCTTTGTGTATGTTATCTATTTTCCAGGCAAAGTAATCCATTAATGTGTATCCAAATCATATTATTTCATTTGGTTCCAATAACTTTTTATCACACTGAGAAAATGAACTCAAGCCGTTGGTCTGTGAGGCCTTCATGACCTGGCCTCTCTCTCACTGACTGCCTCTCGTGACCCCTACATTGCATATTAGCTCCTTGCTGATCCTCAGGAAACCCCACATGCTCCTACCCCAGATTCTTGGGTAGAATATTCTTCTATCAATGCTTGCCTGGTTATCTCCCTCATTTCCACTGAAGTCACATTTCTCCAACTGTTAGGGACCTTATCTGTCCATTCCTTATAAATGTGTCCTCTTATCACACTGTATCCCACCAACTCTTCCAACACTGACTAGACCCCACACTATCATAAAGACTCAAGTTGGGGGAAACCAACTGTTTTAGGAAGTCTCCCCTGAGGGTTGTGTTGCTCTACATATAGCCTATATAAAAAGAGAAAAAGAAGAAGAGGAAAAAATGACATCTCCCCCAAAATAAGAGACAATAGAGAAGGGTAAGAGAAGAAAGAAGTAAAATGAAATTTGGGAAAGGAAACAGGATGGCGAAAAAAAGAAAAGAAAACCTAGGCATAGCAAACGTGGTCTCAGAGGCTGCCCCTGGGCTTTCTATAGAAATGACCAAGGTCCGAGCAGAAGACCTCCTGGGTACTGTTGTGCCACCCCGTTGGAGCACTCGTGATGAGCTCCTTGGAGACTGAGGCCTCTTCATCCACAGTGCTGCAGCTGCAGAGACTGGTTTACAGTCAGCTCTGTTAATATGTTTTGAATGAATAGATAAATAAAGTTCCATAAAAGGGATCAAATGAAGGAAAGCTTCGGTTCTGTTGAGGGAGAGGTGGGGGGTAGTTGTGGAAGACTTTTCAGAGAAGAGGACTTTTTAACTGAGATTTAAAGGATTTGTAGAAGTTTGTTAAGTGTGCAGTCAGGGGCATCTTGGTAGGAAGAGAGGGAATAATAAATGTTAACATTTTTGAACACTGCCCCAAAGCAAGTCCTCTTCAAAGTACTTTTTTTTTTTTTTTTCAGTTTCACTATGTCCCCTTGGTAGAGTGCCGTGGCATCACAGCTCACAGCAACTTCAAACTCTTGTGCTTAAGCAATTCTCTTGCCTCAGCCTCCCAAGTAACTGGGACTACAGGCACCCACCACAATGCCTGGCTATTTTTTTGTTGCAGTTGTCATTGGTGTTTAGCAGGCCCGGGCCAGGTTCGAACCCACCAGCCCCTGTGTATATGGCCGGTGCCTCCTAACCACTGAGCATAGGCACCAAGCCTCAAAGTACTTGTTTTATTTTTTTTTAACATTTTATTATATTGTTATTGTTATTTTCTTATTTTTTTTTATTAAGTCATCAAAGTACTTTTTATGTAAATTCTCTCATTAAACCCTCATAATAAACCGGGGAGGTATGTTTACTTATGATTATCATTTTACAGATCCAGTAAGAGAGGCGAGGAGAGGTTCCCTAAGGTCCAAGGTCACAGAGCCAGACAGTAGTGGAAGGAGACTTCTAACCTTGACAGGG
>CAUYRH010097011.1:0-21745 GCA_963574655.1 Perodicticus potto
TATGAAGTGTGGGTGCTTATAAATTAGTTTCATAGTAGAGCTGAGTACATTGGATACTTTTTCTTCCATTCTTGATATACTTTGCTAAGAAGAACATGTTCCAGCTCCATCCATGTAAACATGAAAGAGGTAAAGTCTCCACTTTTCTTTAAGGCTGCGTAATATTCCATGGTGTACATATACCACAATTTATTAATCCATTCACAGGTTGATGGGCACTTGGGATATGGTCATTTTTGTTATTCCTGTTATCTGTGTTATCTGTGATTCATTCAATTCCATTGACTCCTGGTTATTTGTCATCTTTTCTTGCTTTTTGTCATTTCTAGTAATTTTAGATTGAATACTGGATATTGTGAGCATTACTTTCTTGATGTCTTGATTTATTATTTTTTTAAAGATCCTGGGGCTCCTTTCGAAAGACAGTCAATTCTCTTACAGACTAGTTTGGTCCTTTTAAGGGACGTTTTTAAGCATTGTTATTGAAGTTTTAAAGTATCCCTTACTTGAGAAATTGTAGATACCCATTTTTAAGGTGTATTCCATCCGATGTCTCTGCTAAATGCTTTAAGTGATTACTGAGTATTCTACTCTGCCTGGTAGGAGGATAAACAATTCTGAGCCATAAAAATAAGCTCTTGGAAATTTTTTAGCTTGCAGATCATTTTTTGGCTGTCTTCCAATTCATCTATGGATTGGCATTTAGCCAATGACTCAAGAGAACCATATGCAGATTTCTTGAGTGCTTTTCCTATGTAGCTCTCTCCTTTTCAGCATTTTTACCTGCAAAATTCCAGCCACCTTAACTCATCTAGTTCTATGTTGTCTTCATCTTAGCAAGTCTACCATGCCTTCCTTGAACTTCTCTTTACAGTACCATTATGCAAAATCTGCCAGTAGTTAGAAAAGCCAGGCAATTATTCTATTCTAAGGATCCTAATTCTTCACTATCTATCATACCATATCTGAAAACAGGTTTTTCATATATTTTCTTCAGTATCCCATAACGGACAGTCTGATAATATTTGCTCTTTCACTATGGAAACTGCAACATGGTTGTTTGCTTTGTAACAATGGGAGAAAGAGTTCCCAATAACTGGTTTTGGAACAATAGGATATTTAAACAGAAAATATCAACCTTTATCCTTCTTCTTACCCAACATACACACACAAACACATAGACAAAGATAATGATATCTCAAGATGCGTAACAGTCATTGATATGAACGTTAAATTATGTGTATTCTAGCATATAAAATATTATCAAGATTTTGAAAAAACAAATTTTTTTTCCAACTATGATATAAAAATGTTATATGTGTACATAGCAAACAAATAATTGATGAATTGAACTTTAGGAAAATGCAAAATTTCTGCTTATTAAAAACACTATTTGAAGTAAAAGCCATAAAATAAGAAAATCATTTGCAATACATACATATCAAGAACTTGTATGAAATTATACTAAATTACTAATGCAAATTAATGATAAAACTAAATTTTTTTTAATATGATAAATTTGAAGAGATGACTCATAAAAATGTTACATGAATGACTAGTAAGCATATGAAAAATGTTGCAATTTTTGTTTAGTGTCCTTCAGACAATTTCCTAAGAATATTAAAGTTACTGTACTCTGGTGTTGGAAACTGAAATTTTGGTCATGGGGAGAATTTGAAGAGGCAGAGAAAGTTTCTTCCTCATTTCAAAGCAAATGTTCATTCCAGAATAGAAAATAATAGAGAGATTATTGTTCTCTTGATATGGAGTCTTCCTTGTTTGGACTAAGAAGTCTCCTGCAATTTTGAGATTATGATAGAAATACAGTATTATGATAGAAATATTTTATATGTACAATTATGATACAAATAAAGTATATATAAATATATATGTATATATAAAAAAATCACATTTTTATTATTATATCATTGATTGTCATTATACTGTATTATTATTTAAAGTAGAACCATGTCCTTAACAAGTATTTGAATGAGAGTAGCAATGTATTAAATATTGTATGAAATACCATATAGATATGATTTCAAGTCTCAGCAAGATCCAAATTAAAAGTAGTGTTACTTACACTAACCTTGAAAACATGATTGTAGACAGCACTAAATGAATTTTAGAAGTTGGAAATGGTTGTATTTATATCACATCTAACCATTCTACTTTCCCATTGGTGAGATATGGACAATTTAAGGTGAAGGTTCTATGTACTCTTGTGTTATAGAGTTAACTTTATGGTAATGGAGTAATAACAAGATCCTGGGTCTTACAGAAAATAATTACAGGTGAGTACTTGTGCTACACATATTCAAAAATGATAAATGCATTGCAATAGTGATACTATGTCTTACTTCAGTACATAGCCCACCTTAAAAATGGTTTCTTTCGGGTTCCAAGTCAGAGGGCATAACGCAAAACAGCCTCCTAACAGCTAAGCATCAAGTACAATTTGCAACTTTAAAAATCTCATAGGCCACCTGGAAGGTAACTGCAGACATGAATCACAACTACCTAGCAGTGTTCAAAAAGTGTTCTGCACTTTGGACACTACATATTCAATCTGTAAAGATACCTTGTGAAGTTAGATTCCCTCTAGCAAGTGCATTTTTAATAATATATGCAGTACTATCTGCTACCTTGTATGGGATTTTAAATAGCTTTAAATAAAGGACAAAAGAGATAGCATTTTTTAAACCATTTCTGAAACAGAAAGAAACATTAAGTTTGGCCGCATAGAACTCACCATAGTTTTTTTGTACAATATCAATCTGTACTTAACCTGTGAGAGAGTCAACACAAATTTGTGCAAAGGATGAATGAAGTGGCAATTACATGATTGTCACACAAAACTAAAGAGAATAAAAATGTTTTGTTAACTTACTAGCAAACAAAACACACACACACACACAAACTTTTGTTTCCACAGTTGCCAGTAGCAAAAATATTTCAGCAGATGTTCTAGCGGTATATCCCTTATTTAAGCCAAATGAGTAATTTTTATCAGGAAAACACCTAAATACTTGGACACTGAACGGCACACTTTTAACTAATCCATAGATTACAGAGGAAGACTCAAGGAAAAGGAAAAGATGTGAATCATCACCAGTCATCAGGGAAATTCGAATTAAAGACACCATGAATTATTTTGGCACATCTATAGAATGGTTAAAAAATAACGCTGTGGTTTTGTACCTACCAGTAAACTAGATCACTCGTGCAGTAGTCCTCCCATTCACAGAGGATTCTGTTTAAAGGTAGTCAAATTTACATGCAGATTTTTGACTGTGAATATAGGTCAGCAGCCCTAACCCTCATGATGTTTGGGGGTCAACTGTGCTGTTTTTAAGATCTGATAATTCAGAAGGCTACTAAGTGACTAATAGGCAGGTAATGTACACAGCATAGATACAGTGAACGAAGGAATGATTCGCGTCCTAAGTGAGATAAAGCGAGATGGTGTGAGATTTTATCACACTACTCCAAATGGTGGGCAATTTAAAATTTATAAATTGTTTATTTCTAGAATTTTCCACTAGATATTTTAGACCACAGTTGACCACAGCTAACTGAAACTGTAGAAAGAGAAACTGCAGCTATCAAATATAGATGGGCTACCATGTATTACTCTTGAGGACATAAAATGGTAAAGTTATTCTAGGAAATAATTTGTGAACTTGTTAAAAAACTAAAAATGCAATTACTCTTTACCCAGCAGTTGTCATTTTGGAATATTATTCAAGATAAAAGCAAATTTCTATTCACACAACAGCCTGTGCACAAATGTGTATAATGTTTTTATTTGCATATAATAGTCCTGAACTGGAAAATGTTCACATGTTATTCAATGGCTAAATAATTAAACAGTGGTATGTCCTTATCTCATTATATTACTCTGCAATAAAGAAGGAATAAAGTCTTAATAAATCCAAATGTATATTAAGAGAATTGCAATGAGTGAAACAGATAATCTTGAAATTTACATAGTGTATGATTGTGTGACTTAATCTATATAACATTTTTGAATGAAAAAAATGATAAAAATGGAGAAGAGATTCTTAGATTTCCATACACAATGGAAGGGGGCAAGAAGGAAGTGTATGTGGCTATGATATAGCAATAAGAGAAATATTATGGAGACAGAACATTATGTAGCTTGACTATAACAATGTCCAAATTCAGGTTGTGATATTGTACTATAGTTTTATAAGATTATTAGGGAAATTAGGTAAAGGGTACATGTGATTTCTCTGTATTTTTTCTTATAATTGTATGCCAACTTATAATTACCTCAGAATAAAATTTTTATTAAAAATAATAATATCCTCAGATATCTTAAACTGATTATGAGGAAAGATATAATAAAGATGGACATGGCTCCTAGGCCAAAAATGTCTACTTCCTTTGATTATTTTTTGGACATTACTTTCAATGAGAGTAATTGGACAAGGTGAATGCAGGATGAGATGATTAAATACATTATGAAAAAAGAAAACAAAAGAGCATGTTAAGAGTTTCAAACAGGAATTAGAAAAGGAGAAGGTTAAAAAGATAAGTAAAAGTCAAGAGTGGTAAAGAAGAGACAGAGGAGCAAAACTATATTAGGATAAACATAAATTTTGAAATTGGAGTTTTTATGAAGGGATTGTCTTAAAATAATTTCCAAAGAAATGAAATGTCATATGTAATATTGTAGTTATCACATAAATTAAAATTTGCATTTTAATCAGACTCTACTTAGA
The DNA here is from genome assembly GCA_963574655.1 of Perodicticus potto. NCBI lineage: Eukaryota > Metazoa > Chordata > Mammalia > Primates > Lorisidae > Perodicticus > Perodicticus potto. The sequence continues at coordinate 4,749 of CAUYRH010097011.1, forward strand.
ATTGACACCGACTTAGTTTTAATAGAATACAAAAATAGAAAAATCTTGTTTCTATCCATTGATGTTCCTCCTCCTCATTATGCTGTTATTGCCACAAATTATATTTTATATGTTGTGCACCCGTAAATGTAGATTTATAATTTTTGGACTTTTGTCTTTTTAATTATTTAGGAAACGAAGGAAGAATGAAGAACACAGAACACACTAATATAGGCTTTACATATTACAGTTTAGATTTATATCTATGTACTTATCCTTACTGTAGTTCTCTATTTCCACGTGTGAGCCAGGATACTGCCTAGTTTTCATTTATTCTTTCTGCTTGAAAGATTTCCAATAAGAAAGAACTAGCTACTGACTTGTTTGGCTTTTGTTTATTCTTAATTTTACCTTCCTTTCTGAAGAATAATTTGACAAGATATAGAAGTCTTGATTGATAGGATCTTTTATTCAGTATTTGAAAATCATCCTTTTCCTTCACAAATGAAAAAAGATTCTTTCTCTGTCTTTTCACCTTCAACAATTTAATTGTGATATGACCCTTGGTGTGGGTCTCTCTGCATGGGCTTCTTTGGGCTTTTGAATGTTTAGATTTGTATCTTCATTTAAAATGGGGAAAATTTTGACCATTATTTCTTCAAATATGGTATTCTTTAATCCCCTTTCTCTGTCTTCTGTTCTGTGATTTCTCCTATGTATTCCTTGGCGGGTGTGGTGGTGTACCGCAGTCTCGTGAGCTCTGTTTTTAATATCTGTTCCTCAGACTGAATAATTGAAATTTGCTGCTCTTCAAATTAGCTGATTATTTCTTTACCTGCTCAAACCTGGAAACCCTCTAGTGAGTTTTCACTTTGGATTTTATAATTTTTAGCTCCCGAATTGGTTGTTTTTATTATTTCAAATTTTATTGCTGTTTTTATTTTTTTCAGCATTTTTACAAGTTCTTTAGCTCTCTGAGTATATTTAAGATAATTGATTTAAAATCTTTTGCAAGCAAGCCCAATGTCTGTGCTGTTTCTGTTAAATTCTTCCTTTGATGGATTATACTTTCTTGTTGCATGCTTCATGTTTTTTTTGTAAAACCTTGACATTTTGAATATTATAATGTGATAACTGTACTAATCATATTTTTTCCCTCTACATGATTTGTTTTTATTGCTTACTATGGACTGTAAGTGTTTATATAGTGACTTGTCTAAACTTTTATGTAAGGTCTACATTATTTGTTACATGTGGTCTCTGAAATCTCTTTAGTTTTTTGTGCATTTAGTGCAGAGGCTCTCAACCTGTGGGTCGCGACCCCTTTGTGGGTCAAACGACTCTTTCACAGGTGTCACCTAAGACTATCCTGCATATCAGATATTTACATTACGATTCAAAACAGTACAAAAATTACAGTTAGAAAGTAGCAATGAAAATAATTTTATGGTTGGGGGTCACCACAACATGAGGAACTGAATTAAAGGGTCATGGCATTAGGAAGGTTGAGAAGCACTGATCTAGTGTTTGGCAGATAGAAATGAGAAGGAGGGAGGGAGGGGGAGAGAGAGAGAGAGAGAGAGAGAGAGAGAAATAAAAGGACAATTAAAAACTCTTCCCAGTCTTTGCACATTGGTTTGATGCAGTGGGAAGTGAGGACCACCCCAGGCCATTTGAAATTCTGCCTTAGCAATCATCTCCTACTGGCACTGAACTGAGTGACTCTCTGGAGATGAAAGTGCTTTAGCTTTCTCAGGTGATTTCTGGCCATGTGTTTGGTGTTGGGCATATCCATGGCTTTCTAAATTCCCCCGTATACACAGAAATACATGACTGAACAAATTTCCCAAGGAAATTTTCCCCTTGCTTTTTCTTCCAGACTTTAATTGCTGAAATGTAATCTTTTGTTCCAAGTGATCACAGCCTTGTCATTTGCCTTAAAGTGTTTTCAAGGAATGCCCATTGCTTTTCCAGCCCAAGTGAGTTCCAAGTGAGGTAAATCAAAGGAAGACTCCCTGCCATAGGTAAGATGATAAAGAAAAAACAAAGAGAACTTAGTTGCAAAATATATTTCACCACTTCGACAATAGACGGTAAGTCTCTCACAACTTCAGGCTGATGACTGTGTGGAATTACAATCTTAGCTGTGGTGCTGGTGGAAGAGGAGCACAGGCGCACATAGTGATATAGACATTTTTACTTTTGTCCCATAGAAATTTACTTCATGTGAGATGTAACATGAACAGATATTTGTGGAATTTCCTATGATTATCATGTAGATTGACTTTACAATATTGACAATAACCTTGTTTGAAATATTAACATGCCCTGTTAGTGGAACCATTAGGAGAGTTATAAAAAGTCTCAAAGTTGGGCAGTGCCTGTGGCTCAAAGGAGTAGGGTGCCAGCCCCATATACCAGAGGTGGTGGGTTCAAACCCAGCCCTGGCCAAAAACTACAAAAAAACTCAAAGTCAAACAAAGAGCATGGAAAGAGTTTCATTCCAATATGTCAGTGATACCCATTATAGAAAATAATTTGGATAGTTTTTGAACTCTGAATTTGAATTATGTCAGTTTTCAATGGACAAGTACATTTCTCATGTGAATTTTACAAGTCCTGACTAGTGATGCAAATCAAACTAAAATTCAACAAATGAAGGCTACTGTGAGAACAATTTGAACTTATCGGTTATGTTCTCAGGTTACTTTGTCCTTGAAATGATTAGTCTTTAATGTTGCTTTGAACTACAAGGAAGTGTGTATCTCATTTCATGTATTTTTATTGATAAATCCTTCAAAAATTCAGGCAGGTAAGCTATTCTTGAATAGCTATTTGAAGTATGTTAATAGAATAAAGGTCTGTAATTTCTAAAATCTCCATCACATAACAAATATATATGTATTGCTGTCAAGCGGTAATTCATTCACATTTCTTTTAATTTTCATCTATTTCTTGCCTTCTCATTAGTTAATTACATATACATCAGTGCTTCAGACATATTTAAACTATGTCCTATAGAAATAAATCAGTCAAGCACCACATAATGACATGTTGGTCAATGATGGACAGCACACAAAGATGGTCCTATAAGATAAACTTTCATTTTTGTTTTCTATGTTTAGATACATGAATACTTACCATTGTGTTACAATTGCCTACAATATTCAGTACAGTAATATGTAGTTTATGTTTGTAGCCTAAAGCAATAGGCTATCCCATATAGCCTAGGTATGCTGTGGACTGTACTATCTAGGCTCCTGTAAGCACACTCTGATGCTTGCACCATGACAAAACCATCTCACAATACATTTCTTGCAACATAGCCTTTTGTTAAATAGCACATGATCATATATATGTTTTGTGGGGATAAAATTACTACATATGTCATCTATATATTAGCTTATCTTTAAATAAAAAAAACCCTAAAATTCAAACTATAATTAAATATTAATTCTTACTTAAGGGTAGTTGAGCATATTCATTCTGCCATAAGGTATGTAGGATAAATATCTTTATATGTAAAATATATGATTTAATTGTTATGAAGCAATAGTCATTGAAACAATTTTTTATGTAATTTCAATACTGTTTGTTAATTTTAACAAACATTGCTTTATTGGTTCTGATAGGGATTATCAAGATTTTAATTGGCCAAATTAAATAATTCCATATAGCAAGAATTTTGCTCACATTTCTGAGATTATACATGTATATTGCAGTTAACTTTGGAAGCCTGTCAAAATTAAACATTTTATATGACCTTAACTGAACCTTTGTAATGATATGAGCATAATATATAATTTCAGGAAATTTGGCATTTTCTTTCCTCTTTGACTGTGTTTGGATTCAAATGTGTAGACATTATTCTCCAAGCTGTTGGATAGAAGAGTACCGATAAGATTTTTACTGGCATTATGGATAAGTCCCGATTCACCCCAGTGATCTCAAGGAATACATACACAAAAGGTGAAAAGTGGTAGTAACATAGAATTTTATTAATATCTAAACTAATGCCAGATGTGAATAACTTATCTCTTTTGGGTAAATGTAAAATGAGAAAATAACTTAAGACTCTAAGAAGAAGAGTTTCTGCTTTCCACCCTAAATCAAACACTAAAATAGTACACTGAGATGAAGGGAGAAATTAGAAGAGTAATGCGGATCACCTGAGGTAAGAGTCTGGTTTCTGAGTCAGTGCAAAGGGGAGATGGAGATTGCCGAATTCTTGCCTTTCAGATACAGTAGTCTTTACTATTAATGCAATATTACATCATGAACATTTTTAGCTTTGGCATATTAAAATAGGAATTCTCCTTCATTTTTGAGTAAGTTAGGAATAATTTTAGAAATGACCGTAACAGGAAAAGAGGGATTATAAGAATCTCTCTCTTATTTAATATTGGATGAGAATTTCATCTTTCTCATTACAGTAAAAAAGGCATTTGGAAAAAATTTCATTTCAAAAGAAACAGACCTTATTGATGAATAAGAGTACATATTCCATGAATAGCAATAGTTTTAGCACCTATTATAAAATGTTAGATTTATAAATTCTAATATTTAAGTCATTCATGACATAATTTCTTTATAATTAAATCAGACAAACCATTCCAGAATAATATTATAAAAATTCCAGAAGATGGGACATACTATAAATTATTCAAGAAAAGAACACTGCTATGAAAAGAAAAAAAATCACAAAAATAATATATTTCTTAAGTAGAAGACATATTTGAATATTTAAATCAAGAGGATTAATGGATTATCCAAAAAAATTGAAAAAGTATAGTACTTAAACACTTACTGATGATTTTGAAGGATAAAGGAAGAAAATCCTGCAATATCCAGAAAGAAAATTTAATTTCTTATCAATGAATTAAATTTTGTTAACACGTATTAGCCTTTTATATTTCATTACTTTAAGGGCAGAGATACTGTTTAACACTGTCTACCTATTATAATTTTGAGGGCAAAATATTACTATTAAGAATTATGTGCTTAAACTATTTTTTTTATAAACAAATGACTTGCAAGTTGTACCCCATAGTACTTAAAAAAACAAAACAAAAAAGACCAGCTACTCATATATTCTCTTGTAGACTGAAAGATGACCAACCAGACTATAGAAATCTAATGCAGTAAAGCAATAGCCTAAAGAACATGTGGTAAAAAACCATGCTGCAGAATTATATCTAGGTAATTTTTGTAAACATGGTTTAGACAACTTACTAAAGGTGCCAACCATGGAATATTATGCAGCCTTAAAGAAAGATGGTGACTTTACCTCCTTCATATTTACATGGATGGAGCTGGAACATGTTCTCCTTAGCAAAGTATCTCTAGAATGGAAGAAAAAGTATCCAATGCATACTAATATGAAGCAAATTTATATCTTTCAAGCGAAGGCTACAACCCAGTTATTGCACAAGAAGACAGGGAAAGGGGAGAGGGAGGGAAAAGGAGGGAGAGGTTGGGGGGGAGAGGATAAAGGGTGAGATAACACTTGTGGTGCATATTTGAAGGGTCAGGAGAAAACTTCTAAATACGGATCAAAATTGTTTTCACATAGTAAATGAGAAAAGATCATGAACGTTATGTCAATCAGGTTGATAAAAATATCTTAGATTGTATGTGAAACCCACACACTGTACCCCATGATTGAATTATTGTACACAGCTATGATTCAATAAAAAAAAATAAATAAATAAAAAGCAAATAATGGAGTATTTCACTAAGTGAGGAAAAAAGCTTAAAAAGCAAATGGAAACCAACAACAAAAAAGGGAAAGTGCTTTTTTCTGTTGTTTTGGTTTGGATTTCAGGCATTAGTATAAACTCATGTGTTTTTCTTAAGTACACATGTAGATAAATAGACTCACAAAGATACATGTGTGTGTCTATATATGTATATATATATATATATATGCCAGGTCTAGTACACGTAGATTGCCTAGCCATATACATTAAGAAAGCCTAGAAGCATCAATGCTTTAGTAGCGATGAGTACACCCAACACCCACATCTTGATTCATAAGTATGTCATTCTCTGACAAACAAAAGTAGAGCTCATTAAGGAAATAAATGGATGGTTGTGGCGTTGAAGCACATGAAACAAAAGATAAAACTGAAGTATCGTAACTGTTTGAGCAACTAAGTAAAAACCACACTGGATTATGACTATTAACAAAAGGATACCTTTATTTATGTATCTACACATCAAACCATCTGGTATGTATTTTGGGGACAGTAAAGTTGAGTGATTCACCACAGAATTTCTAGACTTGTTTTCTTCATAATTTTTAAGTGTTTTAGGATTGTTGTCAATTTGTAGATGACTGCCTAACAATTAATAGGATACTTAAACTTGTGAACTAAGATTATACATGAAATTTGCAGCAAGGATATATGAGAAAATTAAATTTAAAAGTCTTTAACCTTAATTTCAGCATATTTGAAATACTTTAGCTGAGTACAAAGTAGTATGAAAATATAACATGCACAATTTACATAAAGCTTCATATAATGACTTAATTTAAATTTAATTAAGATAGTTATTGCAGGTTAATTAAATACCACTTGATGATTAAAAGCATATTTATTTAGATTAACAGCTATTAAATGATCTTATCACACCTTTTATAGTTAATTTTGTTTTAACTGTATTTTAAATTATTCAGGATTTCAGCTTTCATCCACTTCTCTTTAAAACAGTGCCTTTAAAATTTAAAGTTAAAGCCTTTCCCTTTTTAATCAGTCTGTAATCATTGCAAATTAATTTATTATTACTATTAAATAAACAGAAAACATTTACTATGAGGCAAGTTAATATGGAGAGAGTTAAAAGGATCAACAGACAATTCAAGGAAGGTGCAATGGGAGGAAGCAGATTAATTAGGCAGATTAATTTTTCAATGGAGTATTCTCACTTTTAATACTTTTTTAATTAAAATTCCATTGTAAATTTCAATATTGGCACATTTAATAATAATAATAATAAATGTTTACTAAGTAAATTTGTGTCTAGTAAGCTTTTAAGAGCATTGCCTTTGAAAAAAATTTCATTTCATATTAAATACAATCCTATTAGATAGGTGTTATTATCATCTTCATTTTTTATATAAGGTAACTCCAGAACAGAGATATTAAACTTCTTAAAGAGAAAGAATTAGGAATTGGCAAACTCAAGTCAGTCTGTCACCAAATACCATGTTTTTAACCAGTAAGCTATGTGATCTGATTCTATGGTCAAAAATGATCTTTCTGAGAATTTTTTAAATTTTAATTTTGTAATTATAAATTGATAAATTATAGTAATCTGTATTTATGGCATACAAAGAAGTGATGTTATGATTATTGATATAATGTGAAATAATTAAATTAAGCTAACAACATATCACCTCAAATACATGTTTTTTTGTGGTGATAGAATTTGAAATGTATTATTGTAGCAATTTTGAAGTGTAGAAATATTAAATTATAAAGTATAAAATGTCTGATTTCCTTAAGTACTAAGTTTGACAGCTGGTATATTTAACATTTCCCTTGGACACTGCTTGTTTTACTTTTCCTGTGAAGGTGCATCCTTATTCTTTCACAAACACACATTTTGGCTTATGAATATCTTTCAAATTCTTTTCTTGAGAGCAATTTTTGTTCAACCATAAGTAAGTAAAAATTTGTTTAATTTTGAATATGAGGGATTTTTGTTTGTTTTTGTGGACCCAATGCAGCATAGACAGCTCAAAATATCAATGAAGTGTTTGAGAAGGATGTGGCTAACGAATGCACAGGACTTTGGTGGTTTGAGAAGTTCCATTCTTGTGATAGCTTATAGCAACTAAAGTGATAAAAGTGCTACCACAAATCAAATTCCAGGAGCTCTCAGTCATTTTGATAACTAGAAAATTGCTTCTTCAAAATTAAAAACATCTCTCCTAGAATTTAGATGAAAACAGCAAGGAACGATTGTGAAGTGGTGAAATGGGTTGTTTTGGAGATGAAGAAATAAATAAGAGTTTCTATGACCTATTGCTCATAAAACAGGGAAGTCTTTAACTCTTTTTTATCGACCACCCTAAGCACATGTAAAACAGACTTAGTGGCTGTTAGGTCTTTTGGCTTCTTCCTTTTTAAGAAATTTTTCTTTTCCTGGAATAAATAGGATATGACTCCTTACTTCTCTTGCCTGATTGGATAACTACAACTTAAATCACAGTGCAATGGTTTAAAATCATGGAAGCTATCATTAAGTTGCCTGGAATTAATTGTAGTTCTGCTATTAAATAGCTGTATTTTTTTTGTGATTTATACTCTCTGGTCTCAGTTTACTTATCTGTAATTTGGGCTAACAATAGCATCACTTTTGTGGAGATTTTGTGAAGCTAAAAAGAGTTACAAATTTTAAAACATTAAAAATTTTAAACTGATTGTTAAATTGATTTTACTTAGAGTATTTTAAAGTGATTGTAACTTGATGGTTTCATGCATAACTGTTTATTGTTTTTATTCATAAAAACAGAATTGTCATGAAATAGGCTGGCAGGACCATCATTTCCCATCATTTCAGCCAAGTCATCCATTAATATAAAGAAATGTCGTACCAAATTCACTAAATTCAATATGCATTTATTTGGTAGTCATGGCTTATGCTGTTTAAAAAGTCAGCTCCTAAATGTGGCCAATAACCCAATTATCCCATAGACTGTCATAGTATAATCATTTTTTGACTTATACTATTATTAAATCTAGAAAAAGTAAACAGCCCTAAAGTCTAGACTTGTGTTTTTGATTAGAGCGAATGGTATAATTTAGAAGCTTCTCTGGCTCATCACAATAAAGTGTTCTTCTTCATGGATTACTCTAACCAGTCTTTACTGAAATAATCCCTTTATCTCCCCCTACTCTCTGTGTACACAGTGTTGGAAAGAGAAATTTAACATTTGCCTAAGTGATGTATAAATAATGCAGAAAATTAAATTAACCAGTATATTTTAATAAATATTTTCAAGCATAAGAATCAGTAATTTTGATAAAAGTAAACACAAAAATACAGTATCTAAACTTACATCCTCTTTGGAAAAACCAGGTAACAATGGTTCTGTGATTAATAATGCCATAATGCAAACTAATAATTTTATTATGGATTATCGGAAGTGAAGACTTACAGACACTATTTCACACATTGGTTTGATTTCTCCATCCCTGCTCTGATCTCCATTCCCTAACCTACTTTCACCTTTACTAGAGAGTATCCTATATATAAAGAGTTTTCTCTCCATTTCATAAATCCCAGTGAACTTGCTCACTGCATTTTGCACATGCACTAATGTACCTCGTTTTCACTATTACAAGTAGAATAATGTTTTTGCAAAAATAGAAATAGTTGGTTCTCATTGTATCTCGCTTATGAATAAATACACTTTTTTATTTTAGGTTGGATTGTTATTTAGCCTCTATAGTACCTAAGTAAACAGATCCCATGGAAGGTTTCCTCCCGCTCCAGAGGTTAGCTTTAAGTCTACATAACATCTTCTTTTCTCTCCAGATTTTTTTTTCATTTCAATGAAGTGTATTGTTTGGTCAAACATGTTTTTCTACTCTGGTATCAGTACTGATAGAAGAGAATTAAAGATAAGGCTGTGTGGGAAAGGAATCCATTGCTTGATTATCAGTAGGCTTGTGCCTGTGAATCTGACCAGGAGTGAATCACAGAAGCCACTTCAGTAGAGCTATCCCAGACATGGCGGAAGGGAATCTTTTGAAATAGTAGTACAACAGAGATAGGAATTTGTTCCCACAGTAAGCCTCTAACAGCCCAACCTCCATTCCCAAGTAACATTTTATTCCAGATCCAAATTTTTGTTTGTGAAGGTCCCATACTAAAAGAACCTATCTCCATGTACTAGTTCTTATGATATAAAAGAAATCAGAATTGGCTAGTTTGACATTTTTAAAAAACATTGCAATAAGTTTGAGAGCACGCTCACACATATGAATAAATTAATACTGGAATTTTCTTTCCCTGATTAGGTTTTATTTTCTCAACTTACAGACACAGACTGTGGAACACAAGAAAGTTCAGGGGATTACTCAGTTGATATGAGTCTAAGACACGTAGACATCACTGCAATGACTCAAGGACGTTGAATGCTTTCCTAGAGGTGTAATTCAATTCTTTCTTCTTGATGACTTAATTATAGCTTTTTCCTGTTTTTTCCCTCCTGTTTTAGAAGGTAGAGGAACACGTATCTTGTTGTATTCCATATCATTAAAGGGCAATTGATATTGATTATTTGATTTAATTCGGAGAATTATATCTGAATAAGAAACTCCTAGTAAATATTAAGTTATATCACTAAATTCCAGTAGCTCTTCAAAGGTTACTTATAGATTATAATAATAGTACACTAGACCAAGTTATATGAGGGAAGGGAAAGAGAGAAAATTTACAAAAAAGCTGTGCAATTACGGTACTGTATATAGAATATATAATAAAATACACATATAAAATATAGAATTTCTAAAAATTTTTAATGCAGCATTATTTTTAGAGATGATAAACTGATATAATATCTGTGTGTATCAAAGGTAGAGGAGGAAAGTGCAGAGAGTGATAGGACACCACACAATCAATTCCACCGTCTCAGGCTGTAGTTAGGATGTAAGCAATGTAGATGGGTGGATTTTAACACATGGAACTGCATTTTCATAAAGGTAGGAAATACAAATATAATTGCATTACAAAAATACAATTTTTTTGTAAACATAAAAATTACACATTTGGTAAGTTACATACAAGATGATATACATTACATATATAAAGACAGGTTACTATTAGCAAAAAGGGGGTGAGACTTGGAAATAGAGATCAAAGGAACAAACAAATCATAAGTTGTATGAACTGAGCTCCTTCCCCTGATGCAAAAAATAAATCCTGCAAAAATTTTAAAGAAATAAGAGATCTAATAAAAAAGAAACATACAGTAAGGTTACTTATGAAGATCATGACTTGGTTATTTCAATGCTACTGAAATAAGGAAAAAGGAATAAACGCTACTAAAGTTCAAAAGAATAAGAAAGATTGACAGTAATTGCAAAGAATATTTTTAAAAATATTTAAAAATAAAGAATGATTGAATAAGAAAGAATAAATAAATTTATTCAAAAATTATTTATTGAGTTTCTGCTGTTATAGATAGGAACAAAAAATTAATCAAAAAGACAAAAAAAACAAAGAAAAAAGATGTGCCCTCATGGGACTTAAATTCAAGTAGAATTACGTTCCAAATTTTTGTATAATACTAATGAACATAAGAATATTTTATGTATCAGAGTAAAATATCAGAAAGATAAAAATACAATATTTTAAATGGCAACATAATATTTTGGTGTTTCAATGAGATTTTTTATTATTATAGTTATAAAATATTCATTAATTTGAAAATAGGAAAAAAAGAAAACATTGGTTAAATGTGCCTAGTAAACAACAAAATTATGAGACTAGAGGTCAAAAATATACATCTAAGAAAATTAAAATAAATCTTACTTCATTGTTGAGCTCATGTTACAATAAGTAATAAAATTTACTTTTCCTATTTTATTTATTTTATTTGAGACAGAATCTAACTATGTTGCCCTGAGTAAAGCGCTGCAGTATCATAGTTCATAGCATCCTCAACCCCTTGGGCTCAAGTAGTACTCTTGCCACAGCCTCTCAAGAAGCTGAGACTACAGGCACCTGCTACAATGCTGGGCTACTTTTTCCATTTTTAGTGGAGATGGGGTCTTGCCCTTTCTTAAGCTGGTCTCGAACTCATGAGCTCAATATACCCTATTACTTTGTTCTCCCAGAGTGCTAGGATTATAGGCATGACCTTTCACACTCAGCCATATTCAAATATTTTAAAATAGTATTTACAATGTTTGTAATATTTTGCCCTTTTAATAGACTGTTTTAAAGTCCATCTCATTTCATATTCATTACAGATGAGTTAGTGATTTTTACATTACTATCAAGTAGACAATTACTTTTCCTTTCTGTGACCCATTTTTATAATTTATAAGCTGGATTGATAATGGCATCTACACTACAGGGTGGTCAAAAGTATTAAACAATGAGATATATAAAGCACTTAACATCATACCTCACTCTAACCCCCAATAAGTGATAGATAGGTATTATTACTGTCTTATAGAATCTTATATAGGAGTCATTCAAATATGCTTTTATAATTTATATAAAATGTTCAGAACATGAAATGGATTCTCTTCATAAATTATACATCATTTATATTCAGAAGCTGGGAAAATACTTGATGCTCTTAATTTAATGGGAACATTTTACTGTATTTTTAATATCATTTACACTGAAATCCAAAAACCTTTCTTATTTTATCTATTGAATTGGTCAATATTACAGAATTCAATCCTTTAACTACTTTCCAGGGCCAAGGATGTTTTTTCTTGTCTGCGAACATGTTAGACAACTTGGTCATATATTTGTTAAATACCATTTATTTACAGACGTAGGAGTTTTATTGATCACTAATTTGCTTATCCTTCTAGTTTTGTTTAATTTGGAGAAGATTTAAGATTTTTTTCCCTAAGGGTGTTATAAAGATGGCAGATACTATCAGCCCCTGAAGTGTTATGATGACGTTAAGGTAGAGCCTGCAAGGATTAGAATCAGGATTCTAGCCACACCTGTGCTATGGATTCTCCCTTGAGAGTTTAACTTCACATTTTGGATGTGAGTTTCACAGATTCAGGACAGTCAGGTAATTTAAATAAATCCTTCCTAAAGCAATCCTTATATTTTTGATTGTGTGACTAGCCTCTATTTTGATATTTAGAGAATATTTAGGAAAATAAAAATTGTGTTGTTTTTTATGTTGTTTGTTTTTAAATTGATAGATTCTTTGAAGATGCTAATATGTTTTAAAATACATTTATTTTTATTTATCTATTTATTTTTTACTTCTCATTAATATGAGGGTACAGATGATTAGGTTATACTGCTTGCTTTTGTTAGGTAAAGTCCAAGTTGTAGTTGCGCCCCTCACCCAGGAGGTGGGCCATAAACCCTGACAGGGTACCTGTTAGGTGAAAACACACCCATCCCCTTCTCTCCTTCCTTCTCCCCTCCACTTGAGTTTAATTGTGTTTTTCTCTTGTGTAGGTGTGTGTTTGTTCATCTACTGGTTTCATTAAGATATTTTTTTAAATACCCAAATGCCACTGATAAAATTGCAATCAGTTTGAATTCATAGACATGTGAGATACTGATGGAATTTCTTTGTTCTTACTGTTTTTGATCCTTAAAATAAATATTTGGAGAAGAGAACATGTTGCCCATGCCATGCTTGATTGTGTACTATTCTTTTGGATTTGAGATGCTTAAATAATAGATAAGTTACTTTTGTTCTAAATGTGGGTCATTCTATCTGTGTCAAAAAGGAATCCATCACTTCTTGAAGCAGTAGAACTTCTGATTCCTGGAAAAGCCATAATGGACAAGGCTTGCAAGACCTTTTTTTCTAAAATGAATTTGTAAATGGATGATATCAAAGAGGATTTTATCATAAAAGGAGTTAAGTGACAAAAAATGAGCAATGAAGTTAAGCAAGACAAATAAAAAAAGGCCTAAACCTTAAGGGTCAGGGAGTTTACCATTAATCTATTAGAAAAACGTAGGAGCAGAATCTTTAATGTATTCTTAAAGAAGTTAGGAGTGAAGACTTGATGTAAAGGGCTTTAGTTCAAATCCTGGTTTCTACAATTTTCTAAATGTATGATCTTAACTAGACAAATTACATAATCTGCCTGTGACTCATTTTTTCCAACTCTAATATGTTACCTGTCTAAAAAGAGTTTTTGAACATTTAATGAGTTGGTATGCGTAAAGCAGTATGACAGCTTTGAATATTTGTATTGCCATTATTGTTCTGCACATAGAAACTACTTTCGAATGATGGGATCCTTTGGGTGTGGGGACACTTGTGTGATGAGCACTGTTTTTCTTGTTTTTCAGACTGCTGAGTTATATTGTCTTCTTGACGTGATCTGTGAAGATCCCATCCACAGCACTCCTGAAATGATGCTAGAATGGAATTTTCAGGTCCAGAAGTAGCAACATAGTTTCATGTTTTCATATTCTGTATTACCTTTATGTGCTATTTATATGTTTCTCTTCTGATCGTTCAAAATACCCAAGGTTGCTAGTATAACGAATGACACGGGATAAATTCATGGATTATATATGAAAAACATACCCATAATATTGATGAGAACATGAGCACAAACATTTGTATTAGAAAACATGGCAACTGGGAGTTGACAAAAAGAGAAGAAAGTGATTATACTCTTAGTTAAATGAAAAGGGGTGAGTCAAAGGCTCAAGGCCTAGGACTTTCATTTCTAGCTAGCCCCGTCTGGAAGGGGCTGGAAGTCTGGGTAAGTAAGATGTGCATGATAGACTTGGAGCCAGGTCAAAGTCATCATTTAAAAAAGAGTTACCTCGGGCCAAACTATCCTGTACCATCCTGTGAAAAATAAAGAACAGCTGGAAAAACTTTGTTAGGCTTTTGAAGTCATCCTTTAATAAAGTTCAGATGGGGTAACAATGATTATTGTTGTGATATGAATGTGTTCACCCAAAATTCATATGTTAAAATTTTAAACTCTAGGTAATTGTATTAGGAGGTGAGACTTTGGGAGATGATTAGTCTCAGGGTGGAGCCTTTTTAAAAAAGTCAAAGAGAATTAGCTCAATCCTTCCAACAGGTGAGGACACAGCAATAAGGCATTATTCCATGAACTAGAAAGTGAATTCTCACCAAACAACAAATCTTTGTATATATATACTTTTTTTTTTTTTTTTTTTTTTTTTTATACCGAGTGTCAAGCTGTCACTCTGGGTAGAGTGCGGTGACATCACAGCTCACAGCAACCTCAAACTCTTGGGCTTTAGTGATTCTCTTTCCTCAGTCTCCCAAGTAGCTGAAACTACAGGTGCCCACCACAACCTCTGGCTATGTTTTTTTGTTGCAGTTGTTATTGTTGTTTAGCAGGCCCGGGCTGGGTTTGAACCCACCATCCTTGGTGTATGTGGCCAGCGCCTTACCCACTGAGATACAGAAACCACTAAATCTGCCAAAATTTTGATCTTGAATCTCCCAGTCTCCAGAGCTGAGAAATAGAATTCTGTTATTTATAAGCTATTCAGTTTATGGTATTTTGTCATAGAAGGCTAAATGGATGAAAACAATTAGTTACCCTAATCAATTCCTACCTTTATCAGAATGATCAAAATCACCTAATCATCCTAACCTGGTTCTAGATATTTGGATAGGTGATTAAATTACCACCTACAAAAATATTAGGGAGATTACCGCTCAACACAGTCTTTTTCCTTCTGTCTCTCTGTCTTCTCTCCCCTCCCCACACTTCTTTCTTTAAAAAAAAAAGTACAAAGAAAACCAATAAGAGATCTGATGCCCAGAGGTTTGCATGGCCAGGATCTCTCTCTGTTATTGTCTAGAATGCAACTTTGAGAATTTCCAGGTATCTGTTACTTTCACTACACAAAACAGTATGCTTTTCTACAGTGCTTTTGTGTGACACTTAACTAATATTTACAAAGCATAATAATAAGTGTTAATGCTAATTGTAGAAAAATGAAATAAAATGAAAGGATAACCTTCTCATCTCTTCTGATGATGAGAATAGTTTGGGAATGAAATCACAGTATACCAATATAAAAATTTCACTTATTTTCATTTGTCTATTTATTTCAATTTTCTTTAATTTTATTTTTCAGGATTAACTCACACAGTATATGATGAAATCTTAATCAAAATGGTAATAAATATTATTAACTTAGTTCTTGCATTTATATGCCAAGATAGTTTAAGACTTTTCTCCTTTTAACATATTGTTTTTATGTAATGATTTTATTCCAATAGTCATAAAAAACGTGCATATATTCTTTTGTGTGAAGTCATCATCATTCCTTTCTGAATAAATTTCTCATTAATTGAATTGGATTTTCCATGAAAGAGTGGTCTAACTATGGCTGCAGAATTCTTCTTCATTTGCTTAGCTATGTTTGAACACTATTATTTTGAGCCCAAAGTCGCACTTTAATAGAGAGTCTAAAACAACTATAAGAAAATATTTGTAGAATATAGATGGCTTTACATGACTGACATTTCCTTCATATTCGTTATATGTTTGTAATTTTTATAATAATATGTTTGTAAAAGACATGATATGCACTAATGTTTGGTAAAGTATGGAATATTCTAGAGCAACAGTATATAAACTAAGTTTTACTGGCTTCTGGAATAGTCTTTATTGCTACCACTACACATCTTTAAAAACACTGTCAGCATTAGAATCATTGGTGAGTAGGCTCAGCATCTGTAGCTCAAGCAGCTAGGGTGCCAGTCACATATACCGGAGCTGGCGTGGTGCAGCTCATATAGCCTATGGCTAGGAGGAGTGAGAGTTATAAGAAACACCTGTATAGCTCAATAATGGAACACCTGGGTGGAAGGGGCATGGAGAGGGATTTAGCTCTCCTAATAAGCATGAGAGCTTGCAAGATGAGAGCAGTGGTGACTTGGCTGTCTCTACCCCTGTGGTGTTGAGAGGCATGAGACCAGCCTTATATTAGGCTGGGGGAGAAGGCAGTCGGGAGCATGCGCATTCGATCACGGACCCGCTTACTCTGACTCTGTCTCCTCTCCTGCCTGCAGAACACCAGCACGGCATCTCTCTGCCGAAGATTACCAAGCTCTGCTAAAGACTAAGATCTATCTTTCTAAGAAGACTGCTTTACTCTCTCTAAGACTCACTGTTTCTCTCTCCAGCTAAAGTAGATAGCCCTAAGCCCAAGAGAAACTGAACCTGAGCAAGGTAACTTAGCGGTCCACGTCTGGAACCTAGTTCAGCTGGGCCTGAGACCTGGCCAATCCTGGGCCCTGACAAGTGGTGTCAGAAGTGACATGTGACACT
>CAUYRH010097012.1:0-48063 GCA_963574655.1 Perodicticus potto
GGAGGAGACGGGGAAAGACCGGGAGAGGAACGGAGAGAGCTTCTCTCTCCCTACTTGAAATCTCTCCCACTACCAGGAGCTTTGGTGTTTTCTGTATTCTTTTCTGTAAATCAATTCTGTCTTATCACGGACGGGTGGTGGGGGAGAAATAATGTAATGAAGAATAATAAAATACATGTATTTAAAAAAAAAATCTGCCTAGAGACAAAGAGAAATCAAGGTCATGTCTGCATCAGTTTCACAGCAAGGTTAGACCCTAGAGGTCCTAAATCTCATGTAAGCTCCCTGTCCAACAGATGTTTTTATTCCAAGGATGCACATGCATACATCAACATTAAAGGAAGTAATACTTTTATATTGTAAGGGTTGATATTTAGTATATTTCGGGACTACCATACCAAATAGTGCTCTTGCCCTTTTGAAATGAAGAAATCACTTCTAACACCTGGCATTCAACAGGTCCAAGGTGAACACCAGACCTCCCCCAATGGTAGATGTTTTTACTGATAATGATACATTATTACTTTAGGTTTTGACTATATATTCACATGATAATGTTTCAGTCAACCGTAAGCTGCATACACAGTAGTGGTGCTGTAAGATTACAATGGAGCTGAAATACTCCCAGAGCCTAATGACGTTGTGGCCATCATGTTCATCCCAGTGCAATGCACTACCTTACCTTCTGTCTTTACCTATGTTTAAATACACAAATACCACTCTGTTACAATTCAGCATGTACAGCTACATGCCATACAGGTTTGTAGCCTCGCTGTAATAAGCAGGCTCTGATGTCCAGGTTTGTGGGAGTGCGTTCACTCTATGATGTTCACATAATAATGAAATTGCCTAATGATGTGTTTCTTCCAATGTATCCCTGTCCAATGAAGCATGTCTGTAGCTCAAAATGCTTTAATATCTGTGATTTCATTGCTCTAATATCTCTTGAGAGGAGGCTGTTTTTAAATGAAGAAAATCTCATAAAGGTAAAATTATTTAACCAAAATCAGATCAATGAAAAGTTGGAATGAAAACTAGGGATTCCCAGCTCAAGACTTTAAAGACTGTGAAACTTCCTGAACAGACATTTGCCAACACCTCAAAAATCTTAGCCTCTCACTCCCCACCCTCCACTGAAAATAAGTACCCTGGATAGAGGGATGATGAATACATTCAAAAATACTGCTAATCGTTAGCAGCTCCCCACCTCCAATCCCTGAAACCACCTCTCAAACTGATTAGCACCCTTATCATAAAAATTGAGGGTTTTAAGAACCTTGGGGAAGAATGACTGAGGCATTATTCTTGAATACAGCAGGTACTCGATAAATATTTGCTAAGTACATCCTTTCTGTAGTTCTTAAACACTGAGATTTCTGAGAAGGAACGAATAGAACAGGAGTGTGAGTAGGTGTGTGTGAGTGAGATAATTCTCAGGCCCCAGGCAGATAACTTGGCTGTGTTGCAAACCATTATAGGAGTAAGAAACCAGAAGCTTCCAGAGGAGTGGCAGGACTACAGCCCAAGGTGTAATAACAGCAGGGATCAAATCACAGAACAATAGCCTTCTGAGTCTGTGTGGTGTGTTTTTTACCCAGCTAATTTACATTTTAATAAAAGGGAGGAGGGAGAAATGGCCCATTTCTTTCCCACAACACCAAAAGGTAATCAAGATCATGAACTAGAGTTTTAATGCATACAGAGAGAACAGCCTTGTGATTGCAGTGAGCTTGGAGCAAGGGGCCATGGGAAGAGAAGGCTTAAAACTTTCACTGAACTGTTTTAAAATACTAATCCAGAGGCTTGCAGGCAGAGAAGGACAGCAGAGAGAAAGTGGATTTTGGGGGAAGTCTTCCTATGTCCCTAAAAAGGCATGACAGACTAAACAGGAACGTAAACCTCTCCAAGGTGTGTCAGGAATACACATGATACAATCTAGCAAGTGCATGATGTTTTAAAATTCTGACAAAACTTGGGAGTGTTAACCTCTAGAAAGCCATAGAAAACACAAAGATTTCTATTCAACTTGGACAATAATTCTCTAAATCAACAATTTATAGAAACTTGTGAAGGTTTCTGGAAATTAGTCAGTACTCTTCCATTGGGGTATTTACACATAATAAACTTTGCCGATAAAGATACAGCTGTTGGGAGGAAATCAAAGAAAAAAGAAAGAAAGAATCATGATCTAAAACCAGATCTCCAAATGTAGTGTAAAGAAATACATAGATTATTCTGGTGTGAGGGGAAAAAAGTCACCAATAACCAGTTGGCCTACACCTGGCAAAATCAATGTTACATAGCCAAATAATTCTGAATAATCAAGAACAATTTCTTCTGGCTTATTTTTGTTTTGTTTTGAATGGAAATGAATAGATTGTGAACAGAATCTGATGGGGGGAAATACAGAATAGCCACTTGAAAGCCTGATTTAAGGATTACACCAACAGCATTCTGCAATCATCCCCCAAAGGTGTAACCAAGTACCTCACTGATACCCCAAACAGAACCTAGCTAAAGAAGGGCTAGATTATTCATTCACCTTTCCACTTTTCCTCCAAAAATTTCCTTGATATTACTGACATCTAACCTTCTAACCAAAAACCTATGAACTTCAATACTATCCTCTTATCCTCAGCACACTTCAAAAGGGCTAAAATTTAGCCTTAGCTATTCAGAAACTTTGCTTAGTCTTCCTGTATATGCTCACCGAGAATCTGGTATGTTCAAAACATCGACCACCCAGTAAGTAGCTCTAAATTCCAGGAGACCAGCAAAGATAAAATATGACTACCCGGGACAGTAAAAGAAAACAGTACTTCATTGTAGGGGCCAGTGGCACACGGTTTCCTCCTCCCACCCTAGCAGTTCCACAGACCCTGTGCAACCTTATTTCCGGAGCCACGCCGACACTACCGCAGATCTCATGCACTCCAATGTTAAATGCAATTCCGCCAAGTACTTACTTGTCTTGGAAAATATCCTGAGCAGTTACTTGAGCCTTTCTCTTGATGGCTTCAGTCAGAGGGAAAAGAGTCTTTATTTTAGAGAGAGGAATCTGACATTTTGCTGTCACTTCAGTGGGGGGATCCAGCATATTCAAAACATGCTGCTGAATTGGGGGCAGAGGCTCCTGGGGATGTAAAGCTCTGTGCAGCAGACACTGTTGGAAAAGGTAGAAGGATTTTAAAATACAGATGGAGACGTCATATATGGCTTCTTTATGTTTTCTGATCAGGAATCCCTCTTCTTCAATTTGAGAGGGCTAAAGTGATTCATATCATATGTAAAAGGCAACAAAGAGTGGTGGCCTAGAACAAACTTTATTAGCAATTTTAGCAATGCCTAAAACCAACTATAAAAGCACATCCAAGCCTAGCAGCAATGTCTTCTATAGACTTCTGGAAAGAAGTTTCATCTTATAAAAAGAAGCTGTTGCTACTTGGGGAATATACAAGGTCCCCTAAGAAAACTAATTCCAAGAGCTTCTGATAATCAGGGATTGTAACTTTTCATTATAATCTTTTTACTTCCTTTTATCATACTGTACTTTATCTTGCAAAATCGTGTGTGGTGGATGGAACAGGTGGCTAAAAGGGGCTGCTTATGCTCACTGACCCTAGGAAGAAGACAGTGAAGGGGATGAGAACACTGAGTTGTCTCAAACTTCCCAAGAAGTGTGCGCTTTTCTCCACGAATCTGTCCACCTCTCTACCTCTTCACTGCTATCACTTTTGCCTGGGCCCCATTGCCTCTCTTCTGGTCTGTCACAGTCACCACCCAATGGGTCCCCCAACTATCCCCCTGTGGTTAAGGGGTCTGAGAAGGAGCTCCTCCCATACCCTGAGAAGTCCCACATGACAAGCCCCACTCTCCTCCCCCCTACAACCCTGCTCACTCACACACCAAGCTCATCCTGCCTTCAGGTCCTGAGCTTAACGCTCCTCTAGCTCGTCTGTCTTTCCATAGACCTTGACCGAGTTGGTTCATTTTTACCGTTCTGGTGTTTGCTCATCTATATAAGCATATACACAGGGTGGCCATAAAGTTCATGTGCAATTTAAAATAGTGTGAAATTTAAATTTGCACATGATCTTTATAGCAACCCTATATATGAGCTCATATATATGTGATATTTGTAACTCTTCAGAGATAAGTAGCAAGTGGCCCCTCCATGCCATCCTACCACCCAGTCATTCTTACTCATGTCTCTTATTTTTTAATTTACTTGTTACTACATCTAGGCATCCTCCTAGAAAGTAGGGATATGGTTTTCCTTCTGTTGAATTCCAAACACCAAAAGTAGTGCCTGGCACATAATAAGCACCTGGCAGACACTGGTTGCAGGGATAAAGTGCTCTTTCCCAGGACTCTGGCTGTTGACAGAGGTGTCCAGAAGCAACACCAAGAGTGAGGCCAAGACCAAGGCCAGAGCAGGTGCCCACAGCCCATGTCAGGGGAGATCTGCTCAGCAGGGCCCCTCCATTCAGTCACCTGCATGGCCTGACTGCTGAGCCAGGCCTTGGCAGTACTCATCTCTGCCCAGAGAGGGAACAGCCAGCCCTGAATGGAGTGGCAAAAGCTAAGATGAGATGCCATTAAAAAAATTAAAAAATAAAAGAGGAAGAAATGTAACAAAACTATCAGTTCATTGAATACTTTTTTTCCAAAATTATATAAGAGAATAAAGATCCAACTACTCATACTCTTAAACAACTTACACATCAGTAATTCTGAAGGAAAAGCCATCTGAGCATGGTGGTATGTGCCTGTGGTCCCAATTACTTGGGGGACTGAGGAAAGAAAATCACTTGAGCCTAGGAGCTCAGACCTGCCTGGGCAATATAGTGAGACCCTACCCCTAAAACAAACAAACAAACAAACAAAAAACAAACCAGGGAGCTGAATGAATAGCTCATGCAATTTCAAAACACTGTTTCATAAAGTATGATTTATATTATCCCATGGATTCTTCCCCTATACTGAAGATAATGTAAGATAAAATTTCCATTCTAAAAATAAGAATAAAAGATACTTAGGTTTCATAGTGAATATAACCCAACAGTCCATGTCCTATTAATTCAGAAAACTTCAAGGTTTTAAATGATCAATTTTCTCCAGAAGTTCCATGTGGGACCCCTTTTCAACCACCAAGCCCAGCTCTTTCTTCTCCAGAGTATATTCCTCTGCCTTGGAATTTGACTCCTGCTTTCCTCTTTCCTAATTACTTGACTTTCCCTTGAGCATCAGTAACATCAAGTCTGTTTAGTGTAAAGCAAATGGGGAAACCAAAATGATCCCAAACCCTGTGAATAGACCCCCAACCTTCTTGTGCATAATCTTAATCACAGTGGTCTCCCTCCCTTCAGTAAAACATCTCAACGCTTAGAAAGCCCTAAGGATTTAGCAGTAGTCAAACAGCCAACACAGCAGATTATCTCTCACATACTCTAAAGATTCTGTCTGTGTTATACAATGATATTTTTTGGAAAAGGGTTAGTACAACCAATGGACAAATGGCCTACCCACCTACCCTACTGAAAAACATTCCAGACACTCAGTGTAAACAATCCAGGCAATCTTCACAAGCACCACTGTCATCCATATGTCAATAATAAAAGATCCCTGGGTGATGTTCTGAAGCATCGACCTCTCTCATATTTTCTCAAATGTCACATTTTAGATAAATAAACTAAGTAGGATACTTATAAAAATCCATTCAAGCAAAAAATCCCAATTCATTAAAAAAATGAGGTTGTGAGAAAGTGACTTTTTTTAGTAACTTGGAAGCTGAGATCACAGTCCTTCATCCGTTTATTTCTAAGTAACTAATACTCCTTGATATGTATTGTACAATTTGAAAATGATTAGAGAAAAAACCTACAGGCCTCATAGCTAGCTCAGAATTTACTAACGCTGATTTCAGCGACTTTATATCCATTATTTAAAAGGTAGTTTAAACTGTACACTTGACAAAAAATATATTTTCAGCATTTCTTGCAAAATTAATATTAACCTTTTGCCGACAAATTGATTATTAATCTCCCAATCCTTATCTCAGCTCCTTTATCCTCAGGTATAGATATTTCATTTAAAGAGAATAAAGTTTATATTCCTGGGTCCCACGTTCTCCTGTAGATTGCAACGTTCTCTCTCCCTCTTCATCAGGAAACTTTTCTCCTCTCGGCTCTCGAACCTGGTTTCTACCCCATTACTCAACTGACACTGGGTCCCTAACGTCATGGATGACTGAACTACAATTCCTAAGAGTCTCTGCTAAGTTCACTCACTGTCCTGCAATAACTGACTTGGGATTCCTTCCTTCCAGACACTCTTCTTTTCCTGTGCCTTCCAAGATGCCAGTTTTTCCTAGTTCTTTCTATCCCTCTGAGCTTTTGTGGGGCGGGGGTTAGAAGCACGCAGTTTTGTTTTTTAGCAGCCCTTCTTTGTGTGTCCATCCCTAACCGTCCACACACATGCAGGGATTCAGTACCTTCCTCCTTCCTTCTCAATGTGCTCTCACAGGTGATCTCATTCACTTCTTCTTCTACCTGTATGAGGAAGACTCGCGAATCTATGTATTTAGACCTAACTTCTCCTGGAAATCCCTATTTCCAACATCCCACTGAGTGTCTGTCCTAGGTCAGCCAACAAAAGATAATTCAAATTGAACACTTGGGAAGATACATAAATCACCTTTTCCATCTGTTATTCCATATTCCTTATTGCAAATAACAGTGACACCCCCCTATCAGTCACCCAAACTAGAATCCTGTTATCTTCAGTTCCTCTTCAGTTCACATCAGCCACTGTTCAGTACCTGACGTTCTGCCTACTCTCCCCTAAATGCCTGCAGTGTTTTCCTTTCCACACTCACCATCACCGCTTTAATTCAAGCCTTCACAGGGCCACTACTGGTTTCACACTTGGTCTCCAGTCCATCTCCTATGCCATTGTCAGAAGTGATTTTTAATGGTCATCCACTTGCTGACAAAATTCTTTAATGATTACCCACTGGCATTAAATACAAACTACTAAGTGTGGCAAAGTTCTTCATTACGTACCTGCTACTTACCTTCCCTGATACCTTTTCCATGATTTTTCTGTAGAGAACTCAATCTCCAGGCAAATGGAACTACCTGTGGATCCCAGACAAGCCCCACTTCTTCATGTTTTCATGCCTTTGTACAAGCTACTCCTTTTGCATGAAGTGATGTCCTCATATCATGCATCCCTTTTTTTCTTTTGGAACTCTGTCACTTAATTCCACAGTGAAATCTTCCTTAAGCTAACTCGTCACAAGCATTTCTTTTCTTCGTATTCCCATTGTGTTTTCCCACCACTGTTGTAACTACTGGTTTTATAGCTCTCTATTCCTCTCACTTCTCTGGAGGAATCTTTGAAAGCAGGGAGCTCACAGCAACGTTAACACGTGGTACACTATTAGTACTCAACATAAATTCTTTTTTAAAAAAAGGTGAATTCAATGTGTACACATGCTCTAGTAAAAATACTTCTTTATACAGATAAACCATATTAAAAACTCTCTTCCATGAAAGAAACTTGGTAAGTTGTAAATGTCAAAGTTACCAGTGCCTACAGCTGTGAAAAATAAAAATGCCTGAGTTTAAGGTTTGTATTTGTTCATTATTCCAACAAACATTTATTGAAAGTAAATAAAGTCCATCCTAGATAAATCTTCCAAGTAGCAGAAGTTTCTCTTTTTCTCCATAGTGACCTATACGGACAAGCTTCTAGCTGGTCTGCTACTCCCTTCCTCACAAATGGCACAGGCCTTCAGGTATTCAAGGCCGCTTGTCAAAAAGACTGAGTTTTTAAAAATTCGTAATTTATATTTGATAACACTTAGAATACTAGAGTCCAGACCGTCCTTGATTCATGATGGTTCAATTTACAATTTTTCAGCTAACAATGGTGTGAAAGTGATATATATTGAAGGGAAGTTGAAAGTATACTCTTTTGCAATGCTTGGCAGTGCTACTGAGCCACAGCTCCTAGTTAGTCACGAGATTTGAGGGTAATTAACCAAATACTCAGTCTACAGCACACTGTGTTAACAGACAATGATGCCCAACAGTAGGTAAATCTAAGTGTTTAGACACATGTTAGGTATGCTAGACTAAGCTATAATGTTTGGGAAGTCATGTGTATTAAACATGTTTTTGACTTACAATATTTTCCACTTAGATGGACTTACAGGGAAATAACCCCATCGTAAATCAAGGAGCATCAGTATTCACTGAGTTAGCCCTTAATACATTAAGCTTCATATTTCTAATTTTAGAACAAAACACTTTTTGCTACTTCAAAGAATTACGAACATCAAAAAACATAGTTTCTTTTGAGTAGAGGATCCCTTGAATCACAACAGGTCCCAATACAGACTTTAGTTAAGGATGTTTTGCAAAGTGATTCAAAAGAGACAACTTATGTTCTCTCCATCACATGCCGTGTTCCCTTCCTGCCTCAAAAGTAGGCCTTCCCTTCTTCTGTGGGGAAAAGTTTGCCTGAAAAAGTTACTTGTGATTTCTCTTTCAGTTTTGCGGAGGTCAGGTAAGCCTGTGTTCTACGTAGTCTCATTAACTTAATCCAGAACTGAAATATTTCTCCCCTCTAACCTTGCTCTATCCCTCCCCTTCCTGGGCATAAATCAGCTCTCATCAACTTCCCCTATTTACCTTAATCCAATCTCCACTTTCCAATTCTTTTAGCCTAATATTCAGAAATACATATTTTATA
The DNA here is from genome assembly GCA_963574655.1 of Perodicticus potto. NCBI lineage: Eukaryota > Metazoa > Chordata > Mammalia > Primates > Lorisidae > Perodicticus > Perodicticus potto. Next base: position 8,761 of record CAUYRH010097012.1, read on the forward strand.
CTTTTCTGTATTTTAATTACTTTTTAATAATTTCATAACATAACCTCTTTATCTTACCTCTATGCTACCTTTAATTATGAAATTTTTGACAAGTATAGTACTGGAACACTTCTTTCTAACAATGGTTATATTATTATGTAGTTTATGTAAGCTTTCTTACTATTTTGACATTAAAGGAAAATCTCATTCACATACAATATGGAGAAAGGCCTGAAAAAGCATAAAACAATCTGCTTTTTATTAATCCCTCTTATATATATTTTTTACAAACTAGCCTTCTTCCAGGAAAAAAAAAAAAAAGCATTCTAACTTAACTTTTCTTTCTAAGAGCTCAGAATATTTTTATCTTTTGAAGTAGGAAGAAGAAGAAGTTGTTCTCCCATAAAATAGACAGAGCAAATGGGGCCCTCAGAGGATAAAGATGTTTATTTGGGGCTGGCCAATTACCATAACTTTTCCTGTAATTCTCTTTCACTTAAATGAAATATGACTGCTTCATTTTTTCTCTCTCACCTGAAAAAATCTCTGAAATTGAGGATTTGGGATTTTGGTGGTTGGAAATAAGTCTTCAATAGTGTCTCTCTCCTCATCTTTCTTTACCAAGCTCATGGAGTCAATCAAAGCATCAACAGCACTCAACTGCTCCTCTTAAAATAAAAATAAACAGAAACGCAGAAAGAAAAATGATTACCCCTATTATTCTCCACTAAAACAAACACTTTCCATTTATAGATATTTGTGGTAATATTGGCAGGTTATACAGTCGTGGCTTTACCAAAAATATTCTCTAGTTATACACATACTTACCCTGAGTCTTGGTTTTCTTATCCATGAAAAGAGCTACTTAGAGTAACTGACTGTGTTGGTCACAGCTCTACCATTCACTGAACCTTTGATAATGGAGGGTCATATCAAAAGCAAAGGAGTCTGTTCCAAGGAATATAGATACACAAAACCCAACTTCCATATGGAGACTCAAACATAATATTCAATGAGATAATATTTTAAAAGTTATAATTAACTAAAGGGTATAAAGATTAAAAAGAAAAAGAAAACCCTCTACTAATGAAGCATAAGCTTTATAAGAATTTATTATACCTTTTGTCAAAGTATAGCTCCTTAACAGAAAGACATCACTGAACCATAGTGAGCTGAATCCTTCTGTCTCCCCAGGCAGAATCAGTTCTTTCCTCCTGCAAAATCTTATGACACTAACCATTCTGCATATCTGCACAGCTGTGTACATGTCTTACCCCACTCAATTCAAACTTTAAAAATTCTTTGAGAGAAGAAATATGACATCCTGTTCTTTATGGCTCTCTTAATACCTAACAGAAAACAGATGAGGTGCTCTACCAACTGAGCAAAAACAGCATAGCCCAAACCAATGTAGACGAAAGACAACTCTCCCCAAAATGCTCTGTCTAAACTATCATATGTAGCTTTCACTCTGCTGATTTATGCAGCAGTTCAGCTGTTCAACTGAGCACTTTTTTGGCTAATTTGCAGTCTCTAGGCAAAAGGTGAAAAAGTATACTTTTCCTGAAAAGTATACTATGCTTCCATTCTTTACCTTTTAAAATATACCTTTTGTACAGCCACAACAAAAGAGCATATAGATACCTATCATAGGACATTTCTATCTGTTTTGGACTTTACAGGGGAGGTTACAGGCAATAGCATAGCCATCTCCATCTTAGGCTGACTAATTCAGCATCCACCTGGCAAAAGGCAAGAGCTAGGAATTGCATATGTGAACATTCCATCGCTTTCACCTGCTACTACAAGCTCATATAAGGCCAGATCACTCTGGTATTGCACGTTCCCACCAAATGGTCTATTTGGGAAATAGACCAAGTAGCCTTAAGGATCCATTTTTTCAATAGAGAAAATGTAAATAAATATGTTACCTCATAGCAAACATATCAACAGTTTGAAAGATATTTAATGTTTTAGTTCCTGAGTGATTTATGCCTATAAGATAACCTGTCAATAAAATTCTCTTTAACTTATTCTACTTATTAAATAGTTTGGAATGATCAAGAGGTAGAGACAGAATAATACAGTGACACAGTGGCAACTTCTATACATTCAGGTCCATGCCTGCCTGCCTTAACTATGATGCAGAGGGGCTCCACTCTAGAAAGAAGGTAAAGACACAGGCCCTAGAGACACAATCAATTCTTGTCCTTTTCACAGCACACTGCTCCCAAAATAACACACAGGGAGAACCCAGTTCTGAAACTCACCTCACAATTCTCTCATCCTACCCTGACACAGGTAAATGTATTTTGTAAACTAAAATACTACTCATCATGTATCGTTCTTTTTGGCATATTCGCTACATTCTGTCCCTACTATATTTTATCACAACTGTCTTAAATGTTGGGCTCTCTGGAAGACAGGCCCTGTGGTTGTGAGAATCATTCTATAGCACCCTGACATTGGCAGCCAGATGCTTAATAAAGGCCTTTCTCATCAGGCTTAAAGTAACTCCTTGCAGCCATAAGTAAGGAGCAGTGAGACTTGGACTGTTACTGTAAACTACAAAGACAGAACAAAAAGAAAAGTTAACCGCCAACATTGTGACTTTTCAGATTCAAGTTACATCAGATCTTATGCAGGACACTAAGGTCATAGGTTAGATAGTGCACAAATTCCACTTCAGTAGAGGGAAACTTTGTGCTCACAATTAGGGATGGCTATTCACTATGCTGCTGTTCCCTGGACGCATGCTCCGTGTCAGGAGGAGGAATGAGACAGTGCTGGAGAGTTTAGAGCAGAGCTGTTCAACATTTTTTATCTCACAGCACACTTGAACCCATAAACTTGCAGAGCACACTTAAATTACGTTGATCCAAAAAAAAGAGTAAAGAAAGAATAAACTTACTGCCCTTTGAACTTCTTTCAAAAATAATTTAATTAATGATCTTTAAAAATTTTCATGGCACACCTAAGATTCTCACGGCACATGAGTTGAAAAATCGCTGGTTTGGGGCAAACCTGATCCCCGCTACTGGATAACACCTGCTGACCTCTCTTCATTATTACTATGTCTAAGTATATGATTGGAATCCAACTAATCCCACCCTGGGAAATCCTAGCCCTGACGAATGACTGTAGACAGGTGATTTCCCAAGAACAGTCTGTATGCAGAGCCAATTAGTGAGCTAAATGGAAATAAACTCACCCGTAGGAGTGTATTTCTTATTATTTTTCAAGGATGGAAACATGTATTGCCTCAAGTCCTCCATGAACGGCAGCTGCACATACACTAAACACTAATGAGAAAGAAAGGGGTAAAAGCAGACACAACTAAATTAATGAAAAAATGGAAAACTGATCCCAAATGCCATGAAAAGTGGCAGAACAGATAGATTTCAAAAATCAGCTCAATCCTTGTACGTGAAAAGTAAAATGTTTCAATTTCTGCGATGAGTTGTTCACAACTGCAAATAGTATGAAGAATATTAACCACAAAAGAAATACTTAAAAGAAAGGCTACCAAAGGATAACTATAAAATGCCATGCCCAGTACAACAAATGAGAAGACTGGGGTGATCAGAAGGCTGATTTGGAAGTCATGACATTCTCCTTTCTCTTTCTAGTTCTTACTATAGTAAGTTCTGAGAAAGAGAAAATGGTAAGGAATTTGTATTTTAAATAGGATAGCCCTAAATAAACTGAATTTCACAAGGATCAAAACAAAATCACATCCAAACTCAAACTTTGTTCATAGTCCTCAATAGTAAAAATGGAGGAAATTTCTTTTTCCATTTGGTTCTAAGAAGTCAAGAAGGATGGCTGGGCATGTAATCCTAGCACTCTGAGGGGCCAAGATGGGAGATTGCTTGAGCTCAGGAGTTTGAGAACAGCCTGAGCAAGAGCAAGACTCTACCTATACTAAAAATAGAAAAAACTACCCAGGTGTAGTGGCAGGTGCCTACAGTCTCAGCTACTGGAGAAGCTGAGGCAAGAGGATTGCTTGAGCCCAAGAGTTTGAGGTTGCTGTGAGCTGTGATGCGACAAAGTGAGACTATGTCTCAAAAAGAAAAAAAAAAAGTCAAAAAGGATAAAAAGTGAGAAAAGGTCATGGTTAACCTTCACTGATTTGACTGAATAAAAGCTCCTTATAACACTCTTACAATTTATGTCCTTCTCACAGCCAGAAGAGTGGTTCACAGAGCAGCAGCACAATCATTAATTGGGAGAAATGCAGAATCCGGGCCCCACTCCAGACCCGCAGGATCGGGATCTGCCCTTTAACAAGATGCCCAAGTGAATTCCCAGGCATGCTTGTAGTTGAGAGGCGCTGCTTACGACAAAGACACTGAAGGAAAAAAGTAACACGAACACGAAAGGCCTATGGAATTTACCTCATAGGCATCCTTCATATGAGGAAAAGCCACGCCAACTTGAGGATTCGCTCTTCTGTCGTAAGTGTATCGCACTATGGCCACCATGTCTAACTCATCCAAAGCACGAATCAAGGAGGAGAGGGCAACTGTGGCCGCCTGGTCAGAGAGGGATGCTGTGTTAACACATGGACGACAAGCGGCATCTTCACGACAAAACCAAAGGCTCAGAGCGCTTGTGTACTCACTTCCCATTCCTGATTTTTTTCTAAAGTGCCTCTTTACCTGCTTCAAGATCAAACTATACACATTTGCTTTTCTTTTTAAGGCTTTTCTTACTTTATTAAATTTTACTAGTATTCTTTAAGGGAAAAATACACAGACGAGTAGGCTACAGGGAAGAAATCTTATTTTTATGAGAGTTAAGAAACCTCTTAGACACTTCCAGGTTGTTTTTTTTTTTCGTTTGTTTGTTTTGTTTTTTTTTGAGACAGAGCCTCAAGCTGTCACCCTGGGTAGAGTGCTGTGGCATCACAGCTCACAGCAACCTCCAATTCCTGGGCTCAAGCGAGTCTCCTGCCTCTGCCTCCCAAGTAGCTGGGACTAGAGGCACCCGCCACAATGTCCGGCCATTTTTTGGTTGCAGCAGTCATTGTTGTTTGGTGGGCCCAGGCTGGATTCGAACCCACCAGCTCAGGTGTACGTGGCTGGCGCCTTAGCCCGTTGAGCCACAGGCACTGAGCCGACACTTTCAGGTTTTATCTTCAGTGATGCATCTTATCTTTAGGTAACATTTAGCCCCTACAGCTACCAAAGATGCAGCAAATCCCCCTCTGAATCCCTAAAAGGATTAAAAATAATGCACTAAAAAAGAAAACACTGTTTGCAAAGCCACCTGTGTATCTCGAAGCTTTACTGTGGCCCACAGACCCCTTAGCCCTCGTGCAGCCATCTTGCTCTGGACAGTTTCTAATGGTGTGTCCTTCTATCTTCCACTGTTTATAACCTGGATGTTCCATTTTACTATTTTCATGTCCATGGACCATGTCTGCTGGAAATGTATAACTCTCAGGACACTCAACCCTTCAATCAGAGCCAACTGGAAATAGAGGTTTACATTTGCTTTTGATGATATTTACTGTATCTCTTCTGAGACTTAACTTCTTTAACTAAATCCTCTGCCTTCCTGCTTCAACCTTCCTTCTCCTCTGATTTCACACCCTTACCCTATAAATAAACTCGTATCTCAGCCTTCCTAAACTAAATCTTTCTTTGTCCCTCTCACTCCACAAACTGCTATCTGTATCTTTCCTTTTTTACACCCCTAAATATCATGAAATAATAGTCTTGCTGTTTCCACTGCTTTGAGCACAATTATTCTTCAACTTTGTCCAGCTACTGCCCCCACTTCCTTACTGAAATTATCCTCTGAAGTCACCCACAACCTCCTAATGGCCAGCTCCTTGGTTTCTATCATATTTGTCTGATAGCAGCATCTAACTATCCCACTTTCTGCACTTAGCTTCAGGAGCAACATTCTCCCTGATTATTCTACTTATGGGCAACTCCTCCCTAAGCTCTTCTCTGCTCCCAACTGATTTTTAAATTCTACTTTTGGCCTTTCTCTCCTACTCTCACTCTAAACTCTACTTGTAGATTATTTTACCCACTCCCATAAGCTGAAGAATTAAAAATCTGTATATTCAGCTTTAAAACTGTCCTAAAATCCAGACTTAGATTGGCTACTGGCTGGTAGACAACTTATATGGTATCTCATATGCCATCTTCAGGTTATCTCAAACTATCCATGACCCAAACTAAGTATCTCTCTCCCTCATTGCCCTCCTGGATTCCTTTTCCTATTAACACCACTACACAGTCAACCAAACTAGAAGCTCGAAGGTCTTCAGTAATGCCCCCTTTCTCATCATCCCTCATGTTTAAATGTTCACCAAACTCTACCAGTTCTATCTTTTTGCTATCTCTCAAACCAGTCTCTTCCATCGCTGTCTCCCCTGTTCACAGAGCTGATCATGCCACACCCTGCAGAAAAACCAAAGGGTTCGGGCAGCGCCTATGGCTCATCGAGTAGGGTGCCAGCCCCATATACCAAAGGTGGCGGGTTCAAAACAGACCTCTGCCGAACTGCAAAACAGAAAAATAGCTGGGCGTTGTGGCGGGCACCTGTAGTCCCAGCTACTCAGGAGGCTGAGGCAAGAGAATCACCTAAGCCCAGGAGTTGGAGGTTGCTGTGAGCTGTGTGATGCCACGGCACTCCACCATGGGCCATAAAGTGAGACTCTGTCTCTACAAAAAAAAAAAAAACAAAACAAAAAACTAAGGGGTTCCTCTACTCCAGCCTCACTGAGCTGATCATTGACTGGGGCAGGTCTGGCACCTTCCCTCCCCTCTAGCTTTTGGTCATAACATGTCCTCCCAGCTATAATGACCCCTCCAAAATCTCTGCCTTTCTAGTTTCTAATCCCTCTTCAAGGCTTAGTAAATCGACACCCTTCCATTTCAGATTAACCCCAGTCAGCTCTCTCTCTATAGAACTCCCCAAACAATTATGTCGTTTTCTCAGTATTACAGCTAACCTGTATCAAAAGTAGGTATGTATATTCCCATTTCTTCCAGTAAGAACCTATGACCTCAATTCCTTGCCATCAAATCCTCTGCAGATTTCAAAATTGAATCATTACTTTTTCAGTTCAATTCAAGGACTATTTACTCAGTGCTTATTCTTTGCTAGGCACTGTCTTAGGCCCTGTGAGAAAACAAAAATGAGTCCCTGACCTCACTGAGCTAATACATTTTTTACTAATGGAAAAGAGACATGTAACAAACACAGAACGTGTATGTTCTATTAATAAGATCCGTAAAAGAGGACCAGATAAGCACAACAGGAGTCTGAAGAAGGGATCACTTCTCAATTTGGAAGTTTTTATTTGTGTGTCACTGACAGGACCAATTAGTATATGTAAAGTAAGGAAGGACTGGGTCATGACTGATGTCTACATTAGAACAGAACACTACACTTGTACATAACTCAACCAAGCCTGCTTCCCTTTCTCTTCTCCTCTTCTCTTCCACACACAGTGCCCATCAGCATATATTATAATAAAAGTACAGATTCTCTATATAAAGAATAATTACATGCTAATTATCAGAGAAAATACTTTCTAAAAGGAATTATCTACAGGCTGATAAGATATTTTAGTTACAATCAATAGCATTCATCTAGTTTAACAACCCACATGTGCATCTGACTATTGGTAATAAAGACCCTGACTAGAAAGATACAGAGATGAGTCTCTTATATTTTATTATAAGAAAATAATCCAATTGAAAGCTGTAAATCTTACTGACAAAATAATTCCTCATCTTGGACAAAACCCATTACCTGTTGGTTCTCGGTCACCCCCCCCCAAATGAAGCATAGTTTAATTTCTATTCCATATGATAATCCTCTAGCTGTATGAAGAGTTATTATTTCTGTCATCCCTTCACTCCCTTACCTACCCACACAGTCGTCTTCTTGTAATTTTTTTACTAGAAGTCCTCATATGACACTTTCCTTACTCCCTGCTCATCTCATAAGCTCCAATTAGATAATATCATTCTCTGACCATGACACGAAAAACTGAGACCAAAGAGTAGCTCTTTGCCATTAGTAGATAAAAAGTTTTTTCTTGAGTGACCTCAAAGTAACACTGTCATGGGCGGCATCTGTGGCTCAGTGAGCAGGGCGCCGGCCCCATATACCGAAGGTGGCAGGTTTAAACCTGGCCCCAGCTGAACTACAACAAAAAAACAGCTGGGCGTTGTGGCGGGCGCCTGTAGTCCCAGCTACTCGGGAGGCTGAGGCAAGAGAATCGCCTAAGCCCAGGAGTTGGAGGTTGCTGTGAGCTGTGAAGCCATGGCACTCTACCAAGGACGATAAAGTGAGACTCTGTCTCTTAAAAAAAAAAAAAAAAAAAAGTAACCCTGTGATATATAGAAATTAGTGCCTATATGAGCCTAGATTTGAATTACACAATTCACAAGGCTGCCCTTAGCTAACAAATCCAGATAATAACCCAACACCGCTATGTGATATGATATTCCTCACTGATTACCCAGCCATTCTGGTAAGGTGATCAGAATTTTCTTTGTGTAAAGGGACAAATGGAAGTTAAAACTTCAGCAAAAGTTAAAAATGCAATTAAGTTGTGGTTTGGCAGCCTATACGATTCCCAATAGGCTTTGTTTAGGAGAAGTGAGGAGAAAAAGAGGCTATACCACTTACATTACCACCCCAAATAAGCCCCCTACTTGTAGTTTGTTAATTCCAAGTGTAAAACCTTCCAAATAAGCCCCCTACTTGTAGTTTGTTAATTCCAAGTGTAAAACCCCAAATAAGCCCCCTACTTGTAGTTTGTTAATTCCAAGTGTAAAACCTTCAGGAACTTGGAAATCTGCTTAAGTTGCTTTAGACAGATACTAGATTGCAATCTCCCAGTTTAGATCAACATCTCCATAGAAATACCTTCTAACTTAAAGGTCAAATAGAAACTATTTATAGAGAGGGTAGGTGTATGACAGTCAAGGGCTGTTAGCCAGGCAGAAACCAGCCTGAAAATAGAATCTTTGGGATGTCGGAAGAGTACAAAGAAAGAAATGGAGAAATGGAGGAAAAGACAAATTTCCTCAGTGATGTGAGTGTAAGTAGCCCAGTTACCGAAGCACATCTCCAGGATGTACGTGTCAGCACTAAATGTCCAATGTTTATGAAAATCAAAACATCAATCTGACTCCAACACTCCTTAACCTTTGACCATGAAATTCCCACGCCTAAGTATTGTTCAAAATGCTTATTTTTATTAATACCTGTAATACTTATTTGGCCACTCTCCATGTCCCTAGGTCTTGTGCTCATGCTAACACAAATGCATTATCATTCCTCCATTTTCATAGTTAAAGGTCAGTGAATTTTTCCACTGCTGCTGTAGGAATTGATGTCATTTTTAACCACAAAAGCCCCAAACAACTCACTTTCATAAAATGACAATTCAATTCTATAGCAGTACCTCAAAGACATGTGGCCAACCTACCTTATCATCTTTTGCTGCAAAGACCTTTAGAACTTGATTTCCCATAAAGAATTTTCTCTGGACCTACAAAAGAGAGAGAAGAAAAAAATTTTGGTTTTCATCCAAAATATGTCACATATATAATAATGACACGCCTTACTAAAAAAACTTCAAAATGTTCTTGCTAAAAACACCCACGGATACTAGAAACAAATTATTACTTGAAGTTCAATTCAAGTCAACATAACAGATAGCTGAGCACACAGTATGTGTACAACTCTATCTGGGTATTATAAACACAGCAGAGAACAGGATACAATGTTGTTCTTGAGAGGCTTAGACAGACATGAAATTGACTGCTGTGCCATACTAACTACAGTCCAGGGTGATGTGGAGCTTTACACATAGGGGCACCCAGCTCGGTCACCGTGGGTCAAGGAAGGTTTCTCAAAATGGTAACACCTAAGTCAAGATGTAAAGTCTGATTAGGAACTAATCAGGAGAAAAGTCTGGGTACAAGCATCTCGGGCAGAGAAAATAGTGTGAATATTTTATTTCTTTATAAAACTTTAAAAGGCTTTCAATTTCAAATTTCCTATTGTATAAAATACATATCATGGCATCTACCTGAGAGGGCTATGATGAGAATTTAATGAGAAATCATGTAAAATGCTTAGTAAACTGACTGGAATACGTAATTACTCAATAAAAGGTTAAAAAGAAAGAAAAATAAACTGTGAATAAAAGTTTGGAGTGACGTAAAATCATAGTGCACATTGGGGAACTGCCTTGGAGTAGGTTAGTTTGTCAATATTCCAGTTTAAGGGAGTTTAGAATAAAATGTGATCTTAATAAAGATAATCACAAGTCTGTTAAGAGGTAATATTGGGGGTTTATAATTCCCCTAAAGTGAATAATTTTTTAAAAAGCATATTTAGTGTAACTTGTTAGAGAATTGCTAGGAACCTATAACTTCTGAAAAGTAGTTATTCTCACCATTGAAATTTTACAGACTTTAAGTAAATGCTTCCAGTTTTCTGTTTATGAGTCTTGAAGATACATATAATAGTTTGGGCCTATCATGAAAAACATCCTCCCCAGCTTCACTGAATCACTCTAACACTGATAAAGGCAAGGACTACGTGCTAGAGCAACATGAAGTTCAAATCCAGAATACCAGGTAATAATTATTTTCATTATAATGAAATTCTCACTTGAGCTTTTCTAGAGCCAATAAAAATCTCTTCATCTCTATAGATAAAGCTTGGGTAAAATACAAAAAATACACTTTATAATTATTAATTATGATTCACCTCCTTGATTGTCTACGTCAAGTACATTTAACCTAAGATTTCTCTGAGACTCTTTTAACAACCCTTTCTAAGATAATACATGGTAGCTGATAGCAAATGACTATATCTCTCATAGTGTCTATTTCATGTACCTTTGCATTGGTATCTAAAAAACACATAAACTTATTGATAAGTTTCTCATCTTAGAACTCCACACTGGACTAGAGAAGAAAGGTTGTGACTGGCATAAATCAACAATATTCTAGACATTCAAAACCCAGCCAGACCTATAACCCTCTAAAATACTCCACTTTATGCAAAAACTCAGAGGACACAAAGAATTAGATGCTATTACTTTAAGGCTATTTTAAGCTGTGATGCCCAGCAAAGCTAAGAAGAGATTTAATTGAATCTATTCTTCAGATTTATTCTAAGACGTTTCTACATCTCAATTTTTCTTCTCCAAAATCAAAGATGGAAACACTAACCCCCAGACTACTTTTTGAAAACCTAAAAGTGAAATACATATATATTGTAAATAAAATGACTAATCAAATGCATACCATTTCAAGTAACAGCTAGTAAAAAGCTCATTTATTTTATTCTCAATTGTACCTGAGAAGATCTACAAAATCCCAAAACAGAGAAGCACTTCCCCTCCGATTTATATTTCATTTGCTCCTCATCCACTTTAGAGAAAGGAACTATATCACTTCCATAGCGGAACCCTAGAGAACAAGAGAAGAGCATCTGTTAAGCATATGGGGCCTCACTTTCCACAAGCCGAAATTAGCTCCCTGCATATATTAACAATGCACGCACACTCCAGAGCAGGCCTCCATCTTCTATTCCGGCCTCCATCTTCTATTCCCTGGAATCAAATTACTGGCCCTGGTGATCAATGAGGAAAGAGAAGCAGCAAATACACAGACCACACATACAATATAGAGACGATTAAAATCTAATTACATTTCTAAAGTAGCATCTTCTGTAATCTAGTTACCTTAATGATTACCCAGCCTAGCAGAAAAAATGTAGCAAACGCAATGTACTAGTTATTCTCCAAAGATAAACCACAGTTGACTAAAGTACAGCATGATTTGTAAATGTAATAACAAGAACACATTTATTTGGAAACCTAGAGACCCACAAAGAAAAATGCCCATAGGAAATTTTTAGAACAAAATGTTCTCCAAGATGCATGCTGGAGATATACAAATGCCTAACAGACACAGCTAAAACGCTTGTTTAGAAACATTCAATTGATAAGTTGCATATTTTTCTGCATTAAAATTTATTTTGTTTCTGGTATTTGACTATATATACTTTTTGTTTTTAATTACTTAGGATATTTATTTAAATATGGGCTCTTGACTCCTTAAAAAGAAGATAAACCACAGAACTCCAGTCCTGTTTCATGTCCACCACTCTATGCAGGATCACATCCTTTCAGTACAGAACACATTCTTATATATTCGGTGGGGAAAGGAGCATCGAAATCCAAGGATTCCAGCCCGGAGGCAAAAACAAAGGAAAGCACATGCTTCTTTACTCCAAGAAACAAAACCTTGCATGATTTGGGGCAGATTTTGTGATTCAGGGTTTATTTGTTCTTGTTAATCTACTGATACCAAGTATTTTTAAAAACCTTATTTCTATTTCCATATATGTCTTTTTAAAAAGCTGGTGATGAAGCCAGGTACAGTGGCTCACCCGGCTATAATCCTCACTCTGGGAGGCCGAGGCAGGTGGATTGCTTGAGCCCAGGAGTTAAAGACCAGCCTGAGCAAGATTGAGACCTCCATCTCTACTAAAAATAGAAAAAACTAGCCAAGCATCATGATGGGTGCCTGAAGTCCCAGCTACTGAGGAGGCCGAGGCAAGATTGCTCAAGCCCCAGAGTTTGAGGTTGCTGTGAGCTAGGATGACAGCACGGCTCTCTACACAGGACAGAAGAGTGCACAGGGTATAAAAAAAAAAAAAAAAAAAAAAAAAAAAGAAAGACGTGGGATGAAAACAAAAATTCCAACAAACAATAAACAAGGAAATGTATGGTACATGATTAAAATGTTTCTGTCAGTAGTCATTTTCTTATTTGAATTTTTAGTAATAACTTGTAAGTTCTAATTAAAATTGTTTTCTGGTTGATGCACTTAAATGGCACATAATTCTAACTTTTGTACATGAGAAAAAGTACAGAATAGACTACAACACACAACCATATTCCTTCACCACATGTGTACACTAGTCCCTCTGTGTAAGAAAGTTAACTACATATTAGGGGATGGAGAATTGAGGACAGGCAAAGGAAGTATGTTGGTAACTGTAAAAAGGTAAGGGAAAAAAGATGCACATCTATATTCTTTTAGCCCAAGCAATTTATAACTCCTCTCACTCCGTTTCCCCATCAATAAATTTCCTTTTTGCCTTAGCTAATCAGAGCTGATTTCTTTGCTAATAATCAAAAGAAACAGTACCCTCATCTCTAACTCTTTTACTTCCATCCTACAGCCATCTGCCATATTAAACTTCCTAAAACACAGGCCCTGTCAAAAATATGTGTAAACTCTTAGCCTATCATCCAAAGCCCTTCATGTGTCAATCCTAATTCAGAAAAGACAAAGACACACAGACTCTGATTCAAATCCTACATTCAAGTTCTGCTGGTTGTGAGCTGTCTGACTCTGAATATGTTAATAAATGTCTTTTACTATCAATTCCCTTATATAAAATGGAAATAAAAAGAATGCTTGCTTTTCTAGACTGCTGTTGTTCAAAACTAACCTGTCCATGCACAACACACCAACCCAACTGAGCTACTTATTATCTCTCAGAAGCCCCCTTGCTTTCTAGGTCTGTGCCTTAATCACACTATTCTTTCTACTATGGGTGGGTTATCATATTACAATTAATAATTAACCAATGAGGGAGCCATTCTAACCCACATTTGATTTCAAAATTCATGTTCTATGCTACCAAATTAAATTCAAAAATTAGTACAAATTGTGGGGTATTAATTCTACTTTACACATAATCTATCAGGAGAAAGGAGTCATAACCACCACCATCTTTAAGCTGCCATCCCTCTCAACACACATAAATATGCCCAAGGAGATACAGTGTCACAGATGAAAGGAATTTTTTTTCAGGCCTGCAAATCAAAACAACACTGGATATGATAAATCTATCTAAGGACTCTTTTTTTTGAGACAGAGTCTCAAGTTGTTGCCCTGGGAAGAGTACTGTGGCATCACAGCTCTTGGGCTTAAGCGATTCTCTTGCCTCAGCCTCCCAAGTAGCTGGGACTACAGGCATCCTCCACAACGCCTGGCTATTTGATTGTTGTAATTGTCACTGTTGTTTTAGCTGACCCGGGCCAGGTTGAAACCCGCCACCCGGGTGTATGTGGCTGGCACCCTACCCACTGAGCTACAGGCGCCACCAGGACTCTGGTTTCTATCTTAACCATCATTTGATATCTTATAATTTTATCTTAAATGTTCAGATATCCTCAGCTAGTTTCTAAGTTCTCTAGGTAAAGATGCCATCTAGACATAGTCTTTAAGCCAAATGGGCATATTATATGAATACGACTTTAAAGATTCAGTTGGATATAAAGCAATATAACACAAATAATTTTTCTTACCTTGAATTAATTTACCGAAGCTTATTTGCTAGGATAGGAAACCTAAAATTGGCACTTAGAATAATCCCCACAAAAAAAACTTCCTTCAGCCACATTAATATAAGCATTCTCCTAGCTAGTGAGTTTTAGACTTTAAAATAAAGATGAATATTAAGTACTGTCACTTACGACATTTAAAACTTAGAGAGGGTGGCACCCATAACTCAGTGGGTAGGGCGCCAGCCACATACACGGAGGCTGTTGGGTTCGAACCCGGCCCGTGGCCTGCTAAAACAACAATGACAATTGCAACAAAAAAAATAGCCAGGCATTGTGGTGGGCACCTGTAGTCCCAGCTACTTGGGAGGCTGAAGCAAGAGAATCGCTTGAGCCCAAGAGTTTGAGGTTGCTGTGAGCTGTGATGCCACAGCACTCTACTGAGGGTGACAGCTTGAGACTGTCTCAAAAATAAACAAATACATACATACATACATATATAAATAAATAAATAAAACTCAGAGAGGAATACCCAAGTGCATTCCTGGAAATATCCTGCCTCAGACCTAACAACAGTGTCCCATTATTCCCTCAGATAGTTACAACTCTATAACCCACAAAAATATCTCTAAAGAATAATAATACAAATCCCACCTTGCCTCATATCACCTTGAAGAGAATCTTTTCTAGGCAAAAGTGAAAATTCTTACTGACATACCTTGAATAGTATCCTCTTTAAGAACTTCAGTTTCATCATCGTCATTTAAGCAATAAACTGTTTCTTTTTGTATATCTTCTTTTTTTAAGGTTCTTGCATCCACAACTGTCCAAGTCTTTTTAACATTCTCATGCAGCATCTTATATGCCAAAGGATAAATAAAGGGAAAACATGGAAAGCTAGGATTCCCATTAATAAAATCCACGAATAAATGTTACTACCCATAGAACTCTCATAGTTGGCCATGTCCCTACAATGACCACCCCCTTAAGTTGACCTAATTCTCACAGACCAGACATGCACCACATGTACGCAACAGAAGTTCTGCCATTATGTTTGACCAGTTTGTTACAGTCCCTTGGATGGTCAACTTACAGAGGTTCTATTGTATTTGTATATACAACTAACTCCTTTCCCTTCCCTCCCCTCCCCTTCCTTCCTTTTCTTGAGACAGAGTCTCATTTTGTCGCCTTCAGTAGAGTGACGTGGCATCATTACTCACAGCAACCTCAAACACCAGGACTCAAGCAATCCTCTTGCCTCAACCTCCCGAGTAGCTGGGACTACAGATGCCTGCCACAACACCTGGCTATTTTTAGAGACAGAGTCTTACCCTTGCTCTGGCTGGTCTCCAACTTCTGAGCTTAGGCAATCCACCTGCCTCAGCCTCCCAAAGTGTTGGGATTACAGGCGTCAGCCACTGTCCCAAGCCTATATGTACAACTTTCTATATACAACCTCAGACTATCTAATAAAAGCCTATATATTTCATCACAGTTTTCCAATAAAAAAGAAACCATAAGCAATATATCAATAGTCAGAAATCAATAAAGAAATTTGAAAAGGAGGGAGGATAAAGAAAGGGAAGAGATTGTATTCTTACTCCCAGACATATTCTAGGACTATTCTAGGCATTGATAGAACCTAAAATTAAAGACTATTTTCAAGGGTCTGATGAGGTATCATGTGTTTGAAATCAAGTCCTTGAGTATACAAAAAACAAATATAAAAAAAAGTTTTCATTATTTATTTTATATATTTAAAATGTTTTTACTTTTTTCTTGTATGTTTAAAGAAAAAAGGCAAGGAGGCTCATATAAAGGTATGGATCAGAGATTCCTACTCAAACTGGAATTTCATGAAATAATCACCAAAAGCAACTCATTTTTGAAAATGTGCTATTATGTACAAATGTACATATATTACAAAACGCAATTTTGTAGTATCAACCCACCACTTTTTGATATTTTATAGATGCTGTTACTATCAGTTCATTAAACGTGACTAAGCCTCCAAAACTCCAGTACATTATTTATATTTCTGCTATGAAATTATTAACATTAATTAAATGACACAACTTATGCAATTCATTTGCTTTCTTTAGAAAAAAAGGGAGGGAGGCCTGGAACTCATGATTAACAATCACAGTTATCAATCCAGAAAATGAATCAGACCCAATTGTCTGTAGTTGGGTTGAAAGAGATCAAACCCAACTACAGATAATTCTTTCAACTTCCTATCCCAGCATGCCTTTTACATAAAAAGCTAAACAGAGATTAAATAAACAAGGAAAGCAGCTAGAAACGCAGTAATTATGGTTCTGAATAACCCACACATGCATTGTCAGTTTCTTACATAAGCATATTTTACCGCCTGGTAACATTACTTTTAAAAATGTGCACCTAACACTTACCGATTTATAGGCCTCTATCCTTATAGACAAATTGGAACCAATGGTCAGTAGGCAAGGCCAGGACATGGAGCACCTCGAAATTTTCTTAAAGACACAGAGTAGTCTCAGACTGTCACTTAATAAAGAAAAATATAAAATGAAAACAATAATTTTAAATGTTAACTTGTTCTGGAGGATGCACTTAGTTTTCTAGAATGAGAAGTGAGCTGTTGTTCATTATAAAGAGAGGAATAGCAGGGAATGGCAGGAAAATGAGAACTACAGGTTGGGAGAGAGCCAGAAGTAAGTTGGCTTAGAAGGAAGGAGTTGAATTACTTTCCTGACAGGTAAAAACGAACACCTCTATCTTTCCTTATTTAATCTTTTCTTTCAACTCTGCCAATATTCCTCCATTTTTATCAGGACCAATGGCACCTTTGAGGATCTGATAAAAGCACATTCACAAACAAGTCTGCACACAACACAAAGGGTTCATCAACTCCCGAAAAACCTTGGACCTAAGAATAAACCTCCCCACTCTAGGCAACCAAAGGGTGGGCGCCATCCTATAATTCAGTGCTCACAACTCTTTTTTTTTTTTTCTTTTCTTTTCTTTTTTGAGACAGAGCCTCAAGCTGTCACCCTGGATAGAGTCCTGTGGCATCACAGCTCACAGCAACCTCCAATTCCTGGGCTCAAGCGAGTCTCCTGCCTCCACCTCCCAAGTAGCTGGGACTACAGGTGCCCGCCACAACGCCCAGGCATTTTTTGGTTGCAGCCATCATTGTTGTTTGGCGGGCCCGGGCTGGATTCGAACCTGCCAGCTCAGGTGTACATGGCTGGCGCCTTAGCCCGCTGAGCCACAGGCGCCGAGCCGCAACTCTTTAATTCATTAGTTAATTCCCAGTCTCTTAAATAAAAGATGTGATATATTTTTAAATACAATAGAGATAAATATAGACTATCCAGGGAATAAAGGAATTTACTACACCATATTTAGTCTTAGGATAAAGCAGATAACTCTAGGTTTCTTAATGGTGTGGAAAGCTGGAGGGTAGAAGGGAAGAAATGCAACATGGAGTGCAGCTTCCTTCATACAACAGTGAAGATCAATTCTATTTTTAGATAGCCCCTAATCAAATACAAGGGAGAAGATTTAAGAGACAGGTAGCACTTGTGGCATTCACTAAAAGAAGGAGCAAAGGAATAAGAGACTAAATACACTCAGAGCACATGGTCTTGACTTCAGGGCTGACCTTTTGGGTAGAGATGAAAAACAGATCAAAAGAGAAGTAAAGAGAATTTTCTGAACATTATCCATGGATAATGAACAGAAGAATCAAGAGACTCCACTTTTCAGAAATAATTTACAACAAATAATAAGATAGTTTACCTAACACCCTTATTTCTCAGAGCTTTGGATGTGTTGGAGAACAAATGGGTCTGAACCAGGTCTAATCCGTCTCTCTTAGCACATTACTAGTCTAAATAGGAGTTAGGCCTAAAATCAACATGAGGTCTGGATTCTGTTCCAGTGTCTAATATATAAGATCTGAGAACAAATGGATTGGTTATGCAGTTGAGCTAAACCACCCAAGTAGAAGTCAAGTTGTCTTCCTAAGATCTTCCATATGAAAATAAGCCTCTTCTAGTGCTTTCTATTTAGAAAGAACAGGCTCGGTGCCCGTAGCTCAATGGTGAGGGCTCCATCCACATGCACTGGGGCTGGTGGGTTCAAACCCAGCCAGGGCCTGCTAAACAACGACAAAAATAACAAAAAAATAACCAGGCGTTGTGGTGGGCACCTGTAGTCTCAGCTACTTGGGAGGCTGAGGCAAGAGAATGGTTCAAGCCCGAGAGTTTGAGGTTGCTGTGAGCTGTGATGCGACAGCACTCTACGGAGAGTGGCATAATGAGACTCTGTCTCAAAAAAAATAAGATAAAAATAAAATAGGACATTCCTATTTCTAGCCATGCCGGCCCGATAGGCACTTGAAATGTGGCTAATGTGGCTCGGGCCTATAACTCAGCAGCTAGGGCACTGGCCACATACGCTGGGGCTAGCGGGTGGCCTGACAAATAACAATGACAACTACGACAAAGTTGTAGCAGGTGCCTGTAATCCCAGCTACTTGGAAGGCTGAGACAAGAGAATCTCTTAAGCCCAAGAGTGATGCCATAGCACTCCACCAAGGGTGACACAGTAAAGCTGTCTCAAGGAAAAAAAAAAAAGAAAAAGAAAAGAAATGTGGTTAATGTGACTAAAGAACGAAATTTTAAAAGTTTAAATAGTCACATGTGGCTAATGGCCATTGTACCTACCCTATGGCTGATCTAAAATCAAAGCACCTTTAAATTGCTAGGACAATGCATATATACTAATTTACCTGCTTGCTACCCCACTGGAAAAAAAACTTGCAATTTGTATTGACCTATAATTTTTCTTTATGACATACGGCTAATATGTTATTATAGTTTAAGACATATATTCTTAAATTTAAAAGAGAAAAAACTTAGGAACACATATCTGCACATATTATGACAAGAATGTATGTTAAACTTTACAGGGATTCTTTTTTTTTTTTTTTTTTTGAGACAGTCTCATTATGTCGTCCTCAGTAGAGTGCTATAGCATCACAGCTCACAGCAAGCTCAAACTCTTAGGCTTAAGCAATTCTCTTGTCTCAGCCTCCCAAGTAGTTGGGAATATAGGCGCCTGCCACGATGCCTTGCTATTTTTTTGTTGCAGTTGTTTAGCTGGCCCGGGACGGGTTTGAACTCACCACCCTCGGTGTATGTGGCTGGAGCTGTAACCACTGTGCTATTGGCACCGAGGCTACAGGGATTCTTCATTGATTCTTTTGGCAACCTCTTGGGTAATTACAATTCCATTTCCAAAATTTCCATTTACCTACAATTTTCAAGGGTGTCTGTATTTAGCAAATCAGAAGGTACTGTTTGGCAATTATAGTTCACCAGAAATATTTAAAAATTGTGGCCAAGAAAAAAATTAGAGCAGATATATACTGCAGTTCCTTAAAAACATTCTAGTTGTTTAATCTTTGAGAATTTTTCCTAAACAGTCTGTATTTTGTGTATTGATTGATAAACTGCAATTAATTAATGAATACCAAGCAGTATTATTCCTGAGAATTTCAACCTGCACAAGTAATACTGCTTGAAAAAGTACTCTATTGCCACTTTTGCCAAATCAGGCCCCTCAAACATCAAGTATTTTAGAGGCTATTGACCCCTCCAGGTTCTTTCCAAGCAAGAATAAGAAAGATAAAGTAGCTGGTTTCTCCCATAATCTCTAACTAGACGTTGAAAAGAACAGTTTGCATTATTGTTATATAGCACTTTAGGGATTTTGTTTTTCTTAAATCATTTTACCTTTACAACACTCACATGAAATAAGTAGGCTCACATGAAGTCTTTACATTTTGGATTTTGTCTTTTTCTATGTGAGTGTGCCTGATCAAACTACTTTGTAAACAACGGTTAAAAAAAAACATTATACTACAGTATGTTGCTTTCTAAAATCTAAATAAGAGGAGAAGAGACTACTGACTACCTCAGAGCTGAGACCACTTTTTATAATTAAGAATGTTTTTGCATGAGTCTAAGGCAGGAGGATTGCTTGAACCCAGGAGGTCAAGGCTGCAATGAACGATGATTGTGCCATTGTACTCCAGCCCCAAGCTTGGCATAAAGATGAAATCTACTACTTCACCCTTTACAATTTAACTTGTTAAATATCTCATGGTATCTGTCTATTTCCAAACTCACTGACCCAGTCCTGGAAATAAGTAAGAAAACATGTGCAAACCATACAAAATTTATGGGTGGGTGTACCATTTCTTTAATAAAACTCAGCATATTTACTAAAGAATAACTGCTAATTAAGAGTGGGTGTACCACTTCTTTAATAAAACTCAGCATATTTACTGAAGAATAACTGCTAATTCAAGAGTGGCCCAGAAAAGGAAAAGCCTATTAGCGGTACCTCTGATCAAAAGAGAAATGTATGTGAGTATGATTGAAAGTTATCATCAAAGTCTCAAAGCCGTGGTTGCTGGCGTGGATGTGGAGAGAAGTGAATAATACTTTTACACTGTTGGTGAGACTACAAACTAATACAACCTTTTGGAAGAAAATACGGAGAATCCTCAAAGAACTCAAGTCAGACCTCCCATTTGATCCTACAATCCCATTACTAGGCATCTACCCAAAAGAAAAAGAATCCTTTTATTATAAGAACATTTGCACTAGACTGTTTATTGTAGCTCAATTTACAAACACCAAAACATGGAAACAGCCTAAATGCCCACCAACCCAGGAATGGATTAACAAGTTGTGGTATATGTATACCATGGAATACTATTCAGTCACTAAAAAAGAGGAGACTTTACATCCTTTGTTTCAACCTGGATAGATGTGGAACACATGATTCTTAGTAAAGCATCACAAGAATGGAGAAATAAGAATCCTATGTACTCAGTTCTGATATGGAGACTTTACCTCTTTTGTATTAATCTGGATTGAATTGGAACACATTCTTCTTAGTAAAGAATCACAAGAATGGAGAAGCAAGACTCCAATAAACTCAGTTCTAATATGAAGCCAGTGATCTAATACATACCCTAATAAGAGAAAAACTCTTATGAAGCCATATGATCTAAAACATAGCCTCATAAGAGAAAAACTCAAATCAATTCAAGGTGGGGTTCAAGGTAATGAGGGAGCAAGCAGAGGGGAGGAAGGAGGGAAGGGGGTGGTCACAGTGTATGGTATACCATTTAGAGTTGGGACACAACTATAAGAGGGACTTTACCTAACAATTGCAATCAGTGTAACCTAATTATTTGTACCCTCAGTGAACCCCAAAAAATAAAATACACAAATAAGGCGGTGCCTGTGGCTCAGTGAGTAGGGCGCCAGCCCCATATACCAAGGGTGGCAGGTTCAAACCTGGCCCTGGCCAAACTGCAACAAAAAAATAGCCGGGCCTTGTGGCGGGCGCCTGTAGTTCCAATTACTCGGGAGGCTGAGACAAGAGAATGGCCTAAGCCCAGGAGCTGGAGGTTGCTGGAAGCCATGAAGCCATGGCACTCTAACAAGGGCGACAAAGTGAGACTCTGTCTCTAAAAAATAAAATAAAATAAAATACACAAATAAAAATAAAACAAAAAGAAAGTTGTCATCAATGTTTCCATTTCTTACCTGAAGGAATAAATTTCATCCAGCCCGTCTTTACCGTCTAAAGACATCATCACCTTTTTCACCATCCGAATACCTTCCTTTTGCTGCTCAGTAATTCCTTTTTGAGGAAAGGAGGGTCCACGGTGGTCCAAGCGCAAGTTACCTTCTCCTCTGTCCCCAATTCCATCTTCCTTCCCAACTGGGAAAGGCAAACTATCGGGAAGATCAGTAGTTACAGTTAAGAAGACAAGCTCTGAAGCCAAATAAACTGGATTCCAATCCTGTGACTATCACTCACTAGCTGTGAGAAAATGGGCATGTTGGTCAACCTCAGCAAGCTTTACATTTCTCATCTGTCAAATGACTTAGCTCACCTACTAACTGACTTACACCTCTCTGATTCAGTAAAAGGAGAAAATTGATTGGCTGACATAACCAAATAAGTGAAAGGGCGGGTTGCACAGGGCTACCAGGACTAGACCCAGAATCTCAGTTGCTACTAAGATTATCTGACCCTCTCACTCTCTGCATGTTTCACTTGCCTTTATGCTGGCTTCAGTCTCTCAGACTGACCTCTGCCACACTGCCTCTGAACAGGCTCTAGCTCTGCTATTGTCTGAATATGCCTCCCTGGAAGTCATATCCACCATGTGACAGCAGTAAGAAGTGGGGCCTTCAGGAGGTGACAGTCATGAGGGTGGAGAGCTCATGAAGAGAATTAGTGATCTTGTAAAGAGGTTGAAGGGAGTGCCCTTTTTGCCGTATTTGTCCTTCTACCATGTCAGGACACTGTGTTCACCCTTTTGCCACATGAGCATGATGAGGTCATAGCAACAAGGTACCATCTTGGAATCAGAGATCCTTTTCCAGGATCTGCTGCCACTGTGATCTTGGACTTCCCGGCCACCAGAACTGTAGAACTAAATTTCTGCTGTTTATAAATTACCCTAGGTGGATGGTTATTTTTAAGGCACTTGCTCTATCATTTTATTTGTTATCCTTAAAACAGGGCTTTCTTTTTAAATCTTTCTGCGTACACTTAGCATGACTGATTTGTATGCCCTGCATTGCCTATCAGATAAAAATCTTCCAGAGAGCCGAGTATGGCACACTATTCCTGTTTCCATAGCATCAACCAGGAATGGAAAAATGACACAGAAATGAAAGTCAGGAAGTTACTCTGGAAAAAGAAGTCATAGTAACAGCACTTTCTACCATGCATCAGACCAGAAATAAGCTTTGTCAGTTGACAGTAGAAGAAACTAAAGAAACATAATTTCTTATGTCCAAGAAATAAGCCTGCTCAGAACACAGGACTGCTGTAAACTGCTGGTATTTTTTTAGTCCAACTAGAACAAATCCATCAATAAAACCATAAACTCTATATGCTGAACTCTGTATGCTGAAGATTTGTAGCACAGAAAGAAAGCATATTACACAAGGGAGGGAAAATGCAATCAGTCAAATAAAGAAGTAGAAGGAAAGGCTGTGTTTCCTCTTCTTCACACTTTTCTATATTGCTCATACAAAAAAAGAGTAGCCCTTTGAATGACATTGATAGAAGTGCACTCTGCTTCAACCATGTGGAGGCATCCTGAGATTATGAATGGGAACAGAAGCTGAACTTGGCTTCTGAAGTACTTAGAAAACTCCAACTCTGTAAGAAGTGTCACTTAAAAAGTACTTAATTTTTCTGAAGTACCATCTCAACAAGCATCAGTTTGATGGGTTGTTCTGAACCATTTTTCTATCATCCTACAGAAAGGAGATGTCCCTCAGTGGCCTTAAGAGGTGCATATATGCAAGAGAGCATCTTAATTCCCCATGAAGGCATTTTAAGAAGCCAAGGGCACACCACTCTGAGCTAGAGGCTTCTTGGTATAGCTCTCAATTTGAAAAATGCGTGTCCCCAGGAGATGAATAATTCAATATCCTACACCATCACTCTGCTTGCACCAAAAATAGAACAAGAAAAAAAATAGGTTTCAAATGTAGCAGGAAGAATTAGTATAGTGAAATGAAATTTTTCTTAGAGATATAAGAGAAAGTAAATGCTGGAGAGAAAATTCAAGCATTTAGTGAGAAGAGGAACTCTGTCCCTAACAAATTGTGAAATATACATATTTTCCCTAAGTTTGTTACCCCATCTCTAAATACACATAAGCAAATTACACTTTATATATGTGTCTTCATCTTTTGTTCAGAAAAAGAGTTAAATGTGAACATTTTATGTGTTTAAAATGATCCTATCTACCCTAAAACTGTCATAAGACATAGTTCTTCAGCACTGTTTTGTTTTGTTTTTGTGGTTGCTGTTTTAGAGACAAGGTTTCACTTTCTTGCTCAGGGATCAGAGCAATGATGTGATCATAGCTCAATGCAACCTCACCCTCCTGGGTCAAGAGATCCTCCTGCCTCAGCCTCCTGAGTAGGTGGGACTATAGGTATGAGCCACGACACCTGGCCTCTAGTGCTATTTAAGAAAAGAAACCATCAATCTGGTAATTGTTGGATAAAGTCTTCTATGTAGGAAGGAGATAAAGTGAATATCCTCAAAAGACTGCCTACACTGGATCTTAACCAAAAAGCCAAGTAGCAATAAAAGATTCTTCTAATTCCTCGATTCTTTGAGTCCCAGAATAGTAAACAATGATCTCCTACGGAGCTCAATTCCTCTATATAACTGTGACTTCGGGCTCGGCGCCTGTGGCTCAACGGGCTAAGGCACCAGCCACGTACACCTGAGCTGGCAGGTTCGAATCCAGCCCGGGCCCGCCAAACAACTATGACGGCTGCAACCAAAAAATGGCCAGGTGTTGTGGCGGGTGCCTGTAGTCCCAGCTACTTGGGAGGCGGAGGCAAGAGACTCGCTTGAGCTCAGGAATTGGAGGTTGCTGTGAGCTATGATACCTCTATCCAAGGTGACAGCTTGAGGCTCTGTCTCAAAAAAAAAAAAAAAAAAAAAGTCTAGATATATAACTGTGACTTCCATCTCTTTGTCACTAAAACTCACAATAGTTCTTAGAATACAGAGAGTAATCAGTAAATGTTTGTGGAGTTATATCTGTCATATTCCAACTCAGAGCAGAAAGATAACTAGGTGCTTCGTGAACCAAACACTCTGTAAAAGGCTCTTACTCACTGCATTACGAGATCACAGAATTTGTTATTCTCAGGATCTTACAAGAACTGCAGGGAGATATCAGACTTCTTCAAGTTATGCATTATAATATCCAGCTGGTCTTTGCTGAATGGACTGCTGAGATCAGTGAATACTTCAATATGCCTTTTCTCAAACTTCTTTCCTCTAAAAGACAGAGTTATCAAGTTAAGAAATCATTCTCCTGAATTATTTGCTGCAAATTCAAATACATTTGGTCATTGAGAGGAGAGAGGTTAAGGAATGACTCTTTATACGGTTAATAGATGTGATTACATCCTGGAAGTATATTACTATTGATAGTTAAGTTCTTATTAAACACATAATTGACCTTGGGATACCTTATACTTTGAATATTGGGCTAAACTTCTCAACATTACAGAAATATTATGTTCCTGAATTCCTAACTCTATTTCAGCTTAAAGACACGGTCACTGTGATTTAAAGAGATCCCTTTCCAGTCTCCTCGGAATGTGAACAAAGAACAGGCAGGATGTGAATAAGGAATTTCCTCAGTGTACTACAGCTTCAGCACTGCACTTAATTGATACTTACTTTCCAAATGACTTGCTCTGATTCCACACACAGTACTAGTGGTAGATTTTGCAAAGGTCATACAGAGATTGAGAAGTATTTCAGATTTAGGCTTGGGATTTTAGCACATATATTTTCCCTAACAGGCAAGGGTAGTGTGTGTATGTGTACGTTCACACACATGTGTATTCAAAGGCACACATTTGCAAGGCACAGTGATTAAATAAATAATGGATTAGGAAGTTGGCCAGAGTCACTGTGCATTTACTATCAACTACATATGGATCATACCACTTAGCACTTTAAAAAATTCCTGCTGATTAGCTTAAGTCAAATAGGAAAGGAACTGAAATAAGCCAAACATTTATTTCTCCCAGAGAAACTCCTACCAAGTACAGCTCTTCCTCTTTTAAAACGTTTAAAAAACAGAAAGTTTGAATTGAACCATCAAATTTTGTCAAATGTTTCTTAAGCCACACAAATATACTGCTGCATTAATAATGAATCACACAGCACACTGAATACATCAACCCACACAATTTTTGCAGAAAGGCTCATTTCCAACTCTTCAGAAGAGATACTTACACAGTTTCACGTTGAATCACATCCATGCACACAATCAGCGCATCCAGAACTCAGCTAGTTAAGGGCAAAGATATAACTAAACAATCCCTTCATCCCACTAACACATAACTTTTTTCCAGCAAAGTCCACAGTGATGGAAATTGTGGACCTTGGACTATGTGATGACTTAGGTACATGCCCAAGTGCCCTTCTTCCGCAGGTTATTTCACTAACATAGTCACATTTTCCATATATCAAAGTATATATCCTGACACGTACAACTAAGAAAAAGAAATTAAGAGGCAATCTAATACACTTCATTCATTTAACCAAAAACTATGATGCCTTTTAACAATATCTAGAATCTACTTCTGATGATTACAGTCCATTCTTGAATAGAAAGTTAGCAACAGTGTGGTATTTGCAAGTCACACCCAACACAGCAGCACCTCCCAGTGATCAGGGACAGTACTGTTAACTGCTTAGAAAAATAACAAGAGTAATCTCTTAAACTTAGGGCAACTATGGAAGAAATCAGAAATCTCACAGTTTGGGTATCAATCTGATTTCTGACATAAAAACATCCTCTATCCAAAAAAGGGTAGAGAATGCTAATGCCATACCCTCTTAAAAATATCTTTTTCTCTACCTCCTAACACCTTCCTCTTCCTATGCCTTCCAACCTCTCAATGCCACTAATGCAAAGAAGAAGGACACGATGGAAGGGTCTAGAGCCTAGGCACTTAACCTGACTGATTTATCATTAAATCCTAATACATACCACTTCCCCATCCTCAGAGCAAAATATAACCACCTCCTCAGAGCTGGGACCCTGGGGATGTCTCATCAAATTGGATTATGGTGCCCAGATTAAAGGAAATGTCTTAGAAGTCTTCTCTGATTGAAAAAGGATACAATCAGCTTGTTGAGAACCTGGTTGGATTTTGCTTTCGATGTCCTCCAGCAAATCAAAATCTGGCAGGCTCAGGTGTCTGTGCACTGTGATGTTCTGATACTGATCGCCATCAGCAAGGGCATTCTCAGTGCCATCTGTACCAAACAGAACTAGTGCAATCTCATCCTTGCTCTCAGCAAACACCTAGAATGTCAGAAGGTTGAAAATGATGTAAGAACAACTTGCAAGCCATAAAATACCTAACCTTTAGGAAACAGGATAACTAGACTGCCCTATGGTATGTCTCTGAGTCATAGAATTCTGGGCTGAATAAAACACAGGTCTCACGGGCAATGAAAATTCCTAGATTCTAAGCAGACATTTTCATTGACTATAATTCCCACCCTTCATTTCAGCACAAGTTGGGGTGAGGGAACAATTGGGTAATAATTGCTCTTGATAATTTCCAGCCATTAGGCTCTCACTGATAACTAATCGTACATAACTTGAAGAGAGTTTAGTCTGTCTTTCTGGAATATCTAGCCAAGGTTTAAATTTTCCAGAGATTTAAAAAAAAAAAGTTTCACCAATTTTCCAGAGATTTATTGGTTTAGGATTTTTTGTTTTGTTTTGTTTTGTTGTTGCAGTTTGGCCAGGGCCAGGTTCAAATTCTCCACTCTTGGTATATGGGGCCAGCACCCTCCTCACTGAGCCACAGGCACCACCCCATCATAAATTTTGTTTTTTTTGGTTTTGGAGAGAATTTCACTATGTTGCCCTCGGAAGAGTGTGGTGGTGTCACAGCTCACAGCAACCTCAAACTCTTGGGCTTAAGTGATTCTTTTGCCTCAGTCTCCCAACTAGCTGGGACTCGAGGTGCCCGCCACAACGCCTGGCTATTTTTTGTTGCAGCTGTCATTGTTGTTTAGCTGGCCCAGGCCGGGTTCGAACCCGCCAGTCTTGGTGTATGTGGCTGGCGCCATAACTACTATGCTATGGGCACAGAGCCCAGAGTTTAAAAAAAAAAAAAAAGTTTCGCAGGGCATGGTGGCTCACACTTGTAATCCCAGCACTGTGGGAGGCTGAGGAGGGAGAATTGCTTGAGTTTAGGAGTTCGAGACTCATCTGAGCAAGAGTGAGACTCCCAACTCACGAGGAAAAAAAAAAAAAACAAAACAAAACAAAAAACGGAAAAACCCAGCTGGGTGCTGCAACCAGTGCCTGTAATCCCAGCGGCTTCTGAAGGCTGAGGCAGTAGGATGCCCACAGCCTGAGTCTGAGGTTGCAGTGAGCTATGATGCCATTGCACTCTGCTCAGGGGCATAGGGTGGGACTCTGTCTCAACAACAAAAAAAAGCAGGGCAGTGCCTGTGGCTCAGTGGGCAGGGCGCAAGCCCCATATACTGAGGGTGGCGGGTTCAAACCCGACCCTGGCCAAACTGCAACAGAAAAATAGCTGGGCTTTTTGGTGGGCGCCTATGGTCCCAGCTATTGGGAGGCTGAGGCAAGGGAATCGCCTAAACCCAGGAGTTGGAGGTTGCTGTGAGCTGTGTGACACTATGGCACTCTACCAAGGGCGATAAAGTGAAAGTGAAACTCTGTCTGTACAAAAAAAAAAAAAAAAAAAAGCAAAGAAATAAAAAATAAGCAAGGAAATAAAATAAAGATAAAAATAACCCACAACAACAACAACAAACAAAAAAGTTTCAGGTTCACAGCTGACATCCCAGCAATTTCACTGATAGGTATGTGCAGTATACCCTATAAAAATCCTTGCACACGTATGCAAGGAGGCAACAAATAAGATAGTTTATACTTCAGCACTGCTTACAGCAGAGCAAAACTAGAGGAAATTATCGGCAGAAAAATGGGAAAATGCACTGCAGAATATTTATAGAAGGGAAATTACACCCCATTAAAAGTAAATTTGTGCAACATTTATCAACGTGAATACATTAGGTTGAGAAAAAATAAGTTGCATATTTATATGTACCATATAAAACCATTTACATACACTTGCCGGCTTCAGACAATACTAAGTATTATCCATGAATATGTACTTATGTCTAACAACATAAAATATGCAAAGTAATAACTACCAAAATCCTGATGAAAGGAGGAAAAGAAGAGGGAAAAAACAATTGGGAAAGGGCTTCTAGTTTACCTGTGATACTTTATTTTTTAAGAAAAAAGGAAAAATAAATCAAACAAAAATGATAAAACATTAGTATTACATAGCCCAAGACAGTTGGAAAATAAGTTTCCTATGTATTATCCTCTGTATTTGCCTCTTTTATGAAGTATTTCATAACAAAATATTTTTTCAAAAGTATCCAACACAAAAGGCAGTCATCTGATTATTAACATAAGCCTTTCACATTGATGGGGAAGAGTATTATAGGAGGACAAAATGGAATTCTGTCAAAATTCATTTACATGGTCTATTACATGCTCTTATCTATAAACAACTCCACCTAAAATTTACAGTTGTACGTGAAGCAAAGGTCCCTGCTACTGGGGTTTAACCATGTCTAGCATACTGGCTGAGCAGGTGTCTGCCTCCTGGATAAGAATTTATCTTAAGGCTAGGCATGGTGGCTCACACCTGTAATCCTAACACTCTGGGAGGCCGAGGAAGGTGGACTGCTTGCGCTCACAGGTTCAAGATCGGCCTGAGCAAGAGTGAGACTTGACTTCTAAAAATAGCCAGCCATTGTGGCAGGTGCCTGTAGTACCAGCTATTCAGAGGGCTAAGGCAAGATCCCACGAGTTTGAGGTTGCTGTGAGCTATGACACCACAACAGTCTACTGAGGGCAACAAAGTGAGACTCTTGTCTCCAAAAAGAAGGAATTCATCTTAAGGCAAGGTAATCTTGCTTCAACAACAAAAATTTAGACATAGGAGCAGGAGACATTTTGAGTGCATTATGGAACTGGCTTTGTCCCCCAATCTTCCAGTTCATACTCTTTCTCATCTTAAAATACAAAAAACTATGCTATATTGGAGCACAACTGTAATACTTGAATACCATCAACACAACTATAACCAAGAATGGGCTTAGCACACCTCAACGACTCCAGGTCATCAGATTTGTGAAAGCCAAGGATAACAAGTGGGACTAAGTAGAGCTCAGTGAAAGTGTCGAGACCCAGAAGAAACAGTAGAGGTGTTCAGGCTACTGTCCAGAAACAGCAGTACCCAGTGAATAAAGCAGGACCTCATGGAATTAGAAAAACTGCCAGTTATATCAAGTAGAAGAGGCAGAAATAATAAAAACACTAGCTAACTTACACAGTATTTACAATATGCCAAGCACTGTTCTAAACACATTATCTACATTAAATCTTTTGCTACATATTCTTCAAAATAACCCTATGTGACAGGTATTATTATTTTCCTCATTTTACACATGGGACACTAAGGCACTGTGGTAGATAAGCCCCAAGTTAGCCACCAACCAGTCCATCTCTCCCTGTATCTGGAGGCTACTTTTTATAAAACGTGGGGGAGTCCAACTCCCCTCCCTCGAATGTGAACTGGCCTTAATGACTTGCTTGACTAATACAAAACAACTTTCCGGAATTTCTAAAGCTAGATCACAAGAAGCTACACAGGCAGGAACTCATAGAATACTCACTTTTAGAACACTCCTTCTTAGAATCAGCCACTACACTGTGAGAAGCCCAAGCTACATGTCGGGGTTCTGATGGACAGCCTCAACTGAGCTTAAAGGCACCAGAAGGCATAATCTTCCAACCATGTGAATGAAACATCTTAAGCATCCAGCCCCCATCTGATTGTAACTGTGTAAGAGGCCTCGAAAGAGTCACTCAACGGAGCCCTCTCATTTATCCCACAGAACTACTAAAAATGATTTTTTTTATTTTAAATATGTAATTCAAGATAGTAAGTTTTGGGATAGTTTGTTATATGGCAAAAGTTTATTACTAGGCACAAAGAAGTTGAAAGACTTTTTCAAAATCAAGAGGTTAGCAAAGCAAGAACTCAAACCCAGGCAGGCCATCTGGCTCTAAAGATTGTGCTTTTAAGTATTATTTTATACTGTCTCTTGTTTCTGATAAAAAAAAAAACAAACAAACAAACATAGTATCAGATGGAAGAGCCAGAATGAGGAAGAAAAATTATCAGGCTGTAGTGATGGGTGGACTCTGCACGTGAGCATGTAAGAAAATTCCCAGATTCCCAGTGAGGGTGGACACTATAAGGAATATAGTGGTATATATATAAACTGGTATCTTATGTTAGTAAGTGGAAGAGACAAGCTGGTTTACAAGCTCAAGATCAATCTGAAACTTACCTGTCGCTGGATAAACATGGTCATCACCTTCTTTGCTTGTTCAAATGGGGATTCTTCACCAGGAAAGGAGTTCCCCATGGCAAAGCCCACATCCATACATAACACAACAGCTGCCTAGAAACAAAATCCCGAAGAGAGTGTTTGAGAAAATAAGTCATAAAAATAAACTCTGAGGTGTGTCCCTTGCTTACTGCAATCACAAAGCCTTTACTAGCATTTAGGAGAGATGGGATAAATGGAAGGGACAAGTTCTACACGAAGACTGTGTGTAAGACATATATATTTTACTATGGAAAACCCTTACATAGCCCTAATATATTTGAAATAGAAAGTATCTGCCAGGAGAGGAGCATCCTCCAGGTAGCTGCCACTTCTTTGGCCTGAGCCCCAGAATAAACCCATGGTGATTAGATATGAAATCATCCTATACGTCAGAGTTAAGTCCAGCCCAGCTGAGTCAAACACTCAACAGACCTGCAGTTGACGTGCAGGCCAACTAGCATGAGGATAGACGCTTTTGCTGTGTCACTTAGGGGGTAGTCTGTTAGGAAGCTTTTTTGTGTCAACAGGTGAGTGCTACAATCTTTATATGCTGAAACAGTACACCCCAACAATTTGTAAACTGGGCATCTAAAATAAAGACTAAGACACCAATACTATAATAGAGGACACAGACACGTAACAAGTAATGCCAGCACAATATTCCATAACAGGTATGCAGGGGGTACTTAGGTTGTTTCAACAATGCACTAAATTCAAGAAAGGAAAAGAAGGATTTATGGAGAAAAAGACAGGATTAGGAATCTGAAAACCTAGGATCGAGACCCATTTCTATTACCAATTAGCTCTGAGGCCTTGGGAATGTCACTTCATCTCACTGTTGATTCTAGGAGGCAGGAAACTGTTTAATTAGGTGAGGTTTAAGGTCATCTTCAGAATTAACATCTCTTGACTCTGACAGTCTTACTTATGCTTTGTACTGATCAAACTATCAGCAGTTCTAGGCATAATATCTTATGATAAAGATGAATTACAACTCACCATGATAGGGAGATGTTAGGAAAGGCTCTGAACAATATGCAATATAAAGAACAGTTGGAAAAAACTAGATATTGGAGCCAAATGAAATTAAGAGGAACATGATTGTTCCCAAATATTTAAGAGGAACCGGATAGTTCCCAAATGTTATGAAAAGACTGGTCTGCAAGAAAGATAATAGAATCAACAGATGAAAGTTACAGGGAGATTGACTCATATAAGGGGGAAAAATAACATTTAGAAGTTATCAAGAGAGGAACCACTATTTCTGAAGCAGTGATCTTATAACCCTGAAACCTTGAAAAACCTGTATGAGCTCCTATCAGGTAAGTTATAGATGTTTTCTAAATGTACTTATATCTTAGGCAACATATGAAAGAACTATTTTTCTCTAGTTTACAAAAAAAAAGGGGGGGAATAAGGCACTAATATTAAGAGATTTCTGGAATAAAAATAGCTTATTTGAAAAAAAGGAAAAGGTGGTCAGAAACTACAAAATTCTTTTCAAAGCAGTAAAATGTATATGTCATAGTTGCAATGCCCTGGGCACAATAACACAGAAAAACTTTAAGAGTCACAAAATGTGCTGCTGCATTTATTTACTATATGTTCTCTTATTTCACATAAGCTACTTTCTTCCCCTTCTAATCCCATGACAGATTAATACTTTTTTTTTTGAGATACAGTCTCACTCTGTTGCCCAGAATAGAGTGCATACTGCAAACCTCATGCTCCTCAGCTCTAGTTATCCTCCTGTCTTAGTCTCCCAAGCAGCTGGGACTAAAGGTGCATGCCACCACAGCCAGCTAGTTTTTCTACTTTTTGTAGAGACTGCAGCTCATTCTTACTCAGGCTGATCTCAAAACTCTTGACCTCTGAAAGAGCCAGGATTATAGGTGTGAGCCACCATGCTTGGCCAAAAATTGCTTTGAAACCAGAAAATTCCAGAGGATTAAAAGTCTTTAGGCAGGAATAAAGTATCCAGAAAAGTACATCAAAAGGTTTCACGATATGGAATTTCCTGTGTGGAGACAAAAGAAAGGTCTATGTAATACTTGGAGCTTCTTTCTGGCAGCCGTAAGAAAACCAGGAAAGAAGTACTGAGAAGCACAGCAACTCTTCATTTTTTTTTGAGACACAGTCTCACTTTGTTACCTCTGATACCGTGCACTGGTGTCATAGCTCACTGCAACTTCAAACTCTTGGGCTCACGCGATTCTCTTGCCTCAGCCTCCCAAGTACCTGGGACTACAGGCGTTTGCCACAGCACCTGGCTATTTTTAGAGACGAGGTTCTCACTCTTGCCCAGGCTGGTCTCAAACCTGGGAGCTCAGGCAATCCACCCATCTGGCCTACCCAGAGTGCTGGGATTACAGGCCCAATTCTTTATTTCTATACTGAAGCAAAACAGGCTATTAAGATTTTACTTCAAGTTCATCTGCCACAAACTGCACCTCTACTATAACTACAAAGTTTTCAGTCCCTGAAAGAGGAGAAAGGAAGGTGACTGACTTCATTTCGGTTCATAATCTTTTTAATCAACAATTACCAACACAGAATTGAAGGGTTTAGGGATCAGTTGTTCAAATTCCTGTCCTGTTCATCTCTATTAAATGAATCGCTGGAACCACACCTCCCTCTAGTGACCCTATTGAGGCAACTACCACTCTCCTTTTACAATAAAAACACACACACACACTTTAAAACTGATCGCAGTTTCTGTTATTAACCTGTAATGCCAAGGGTTATAGATTTTTAGCAACGCCAAAATTATCCAGGGCTCTGAGACCCAGACAACCTGAATTCAAATCCAGTTTCCACCATTTACGGACCAAGTGATTCCGTTCTCTATGCCGGTGTTCCCTCACTTTGCAAACTGGGCTTAGTTTTCACCTCATGGGGTGCTTGTGAAGATTAAACAAGATGGTAATAAAAGGTTTGGATTCTTTTATTATTCTCTATGCTTCATACACTTATTGAATCTTTCAATAAATGCAAGTAATTAAATCATTACAGAGATAATATAACACTTTACACTTGAAGTTACTTTATTCACAGATTGTCCCTCTCTGAATTTTACATTGCTTATCATCCATTGCCGTATAGATCGGCAAGGTGCTTATCATTCATTGCCATATACATGTTGAAGAACGCAGGCTGAAAAGTAACCGCGGCGGCGGGTTAGAGGGTGGAGCCAGATTGCGGCAGAGTGAGGGGAGGCGAGTAAGGAGGGAGGCATAACGAGCAGCAGGTGGGAGAAAGAGACGGGGAATGGGAAGGATAGGTAGCGGGAGACTGAACGAGTATCAAATTCAGATGCGCGGGCTCCAAATCCCCAGCTTGTCTAGTCGCGCATCCCTGGTCCTAGCCCTCCGGATCCAGCCCCCCACCATGATCTTCCCTCTGGCTCCACTCCTCAGCACCGCCGAGATCCCAGGCTCCCTGCTTCTCGTCCACCCTCTCCGGATCCCCGGCAGAGGTAAGGCCACGCCAGGGTCCGCGCTCTACCTTACTCCCGGCCCGCGCCATGTCGCTGGTCCGCAGGTGCCTTGTTGCCTTTTCCGGGACGGAAACTGCAGCAGCGCAACTCGGTTCCGGCTGACTAGCGGACCACAGACCAGCTGCTTCCTTCCTGGTAAGCCTGGAAGGGGCGGGGAAACCGTGCCCGGGAGCTCTGAGCATGCGCAGATTCCTTCCATTCCACTTTGCGGTCAGAGATGCAACGCTAGTAGTTGATGCTAATAACTCATCACTTCTCCGAAAGATTTGTTTTCCTTTTCTCCTATGGATAGTAACACCTACAGCATTTTGTGTTAGAGCTCTGGAGTTAGATTACCATGAGTATGAGCATAAATCCAGATAATTACTTCACAGTTTCTTCTGCTAAAAAATGTATAAAGACATAACAGGCAGGGCTCGGTGGCTCTCGCCTGTAATCCCAGCGCTCTGGGAGGCCAAGGCGGGTGGATCCCTTGAGACCAGCCTGAGCAAGAGCGAGACCCCTTCTCTACTAAAAATAGACCAACTATCCGGGCCAGGCACCTGTAGTCCCAGCTACTGGGGCGTCTTGAGGCAAGAGGATCCCCTGAGCCCAAGAGATTGAGGTGCCGGTGACCTTTGATGACCCATGGCACCCTACCCAGGGTGACACAGTGAGACTCTGTCTAAAGAAGAAACAAAAGATTTGACAGATGTGATGACCTTAGAACCAACTCCTGAAGAATGGGGAGGAGTTTCTGAGGCGCTAAAAGTAGGGGATGTACAAAGAAACAGCATCTGCTGAGGCTCCCAAAATAGCTTGGAACTTCTCTAGCTTGAAAGGGAGAATACGAGTCTAGGGAGATGTTCTAGAAATGGCAGCTGTAAAAACACTTGACATGGCTCTTTTTAAGGAAACTGCCCAACCTACAGCTCCTGCCCCTTTGAGGGAGACAGGCCCAAGTTGAACCTTGCACAGAAACAACTATTTTTTATATTAAAGGACCCACAAGCATTGTAACTGGCATCTCCCTCCCTTCCCCCCTTCTCTGCGGGACCCCTACTCACAGAGATTCTAAGAATGAAACTACTGACCACTCTACAAAAGGACAGATTTTATTGATGGGGGGAGTAGAAAGAGCCTTTGGAAAGCCGAAGGGGGGGTTCCCGAGCAGGTAGCCCTTTTGGGTCTTCTGTTTAGGAGTTTATATATTGCATTTCCTGTCCTGTGGAGATGGGGAGTTGGGGAAATGAACTGTCACAACCTTTTGGCACAGGGGGCTTGGAGGCAGAAGTTAATTTTAAAACTGCCCTTATGTAGAAATATGTTCCCACTTGGGTGTGTGCTCTGCTAGGGGAGAAGCAGCCTCTTGTTTAGGGTGTGTTCTCAGCCCAGATGAGATACTAGTCAGGTTGATTTTTACAAGCCTGTTTGTTCCTAGAGATGGGGATTGTGATCAAGCTGATTTATGAGCCCACTTAGGCCTAGAATGTGGGGGAGTCCCTGACCAGCCCTGAGTAGGGGAACCCTGCATCAAACTGACAGGTGATTAGACAATGCAGCTGGCAGTCTGCTGGTGGGTTCAAACCCAGCTTGGGCCTTCCAAACAACAATGATAACTACAACAACAACAACAAAAAAAAATAGCCAGGTTGGCTTGGCACCCTTAGCACAGTGGTTACAGTGCCAGCCACATACACTGAGGCTGATGGGTTTGAACCCAGCCTGAGCCAACTAAACAACAATGACAACTGCAACAAAAGAAAAATGTACCTTTAGTCCCAGCTACTCTGGAAGCTGAGGCAAGAGAATTGCGTAAGCCCAAGAATTAGAGGTTGCTGTGAGCTGTGATGCCACAGCACTCTACCGAGGGCGACATAATAAAACTGTCTCAAACAAACAAACAAACAAACAAACAAACAAACAAACTATAGACAAGCTCTGGCTGTTTTTTCCTAAGGAGAAGTTGGAACCTTCATCATTTCAAAGGCATACAAAGAGAAGGAAAAAGTGGAGGAGCTGGTGAGGCAAAGTGATTACATATTATATACAATAAGGAGAATATTAGGAGGAAGAATGGGAGCAAAGGAATGATCAATAACGCAGATGTCCCTGGGTAGGTGGAAGAATGTCTGATTCTGTCTTGTCTCCAGTTCTATTACCTATGAAGATAAGTTTGCAATTCATTATTATGTGAAATTAAATAGGCTTTAATTTTCAGGCACCAGACAGATGTACAATATGTATGTCCTTTCTTATGAGAGGTTAGCAAGGAATTTCCTGAATATGATCCATGGAGCCATTTTTTCCAAGGTGTCTGAGGCCCTCACCTTCTTTTTCACATAAGCAGAGGGGAAGAGTGGTCTCGGGTCTTTGATTTTCCTTTTAGAGACTCTAGGAGTTTCTTCCACCTTTTGATTCAAACTCAAGGGGTTCTTTTAAAGCTAAAATATTTGTAATAATATTTTTACAGAGAGGTAATGACAAGGCAGTCCAGTTTGGGTAGATTCTTTGTCTCTCTCTTGCCGATAAGCACCCACAACTGCCCTTTCTTGATGCTAAAATGCCCAAGAGGAAGGTCAGTTTAGGGAAAGGGCAGTGAAGGGAGCGCTCATAATGAAAGCACACGTCGTGAGATTAAGATGGAGTTGTCAGGCCAGGGCTGAGATGACACACCTGGTCTGGCCGGTTTAGGTCTTATGAGACCTTCACCTCATGTCTCCCATTCTTGCTGTTTCGTAAATTCTGGTTCAACCTAAAAAGTATGTATCTTGTGTAGTTTAGGGCAATTGATTTAGGGGATTTACTTTTGAATTCGAATGTTGTTTTGGGTTATGAGTTATGTCAACTATTGTTTAAGGGTTAACACAGTTTTTACTTTGAACTTTCATGTATAAAACTATGATTTTTGGAAATGATAGAACAGAACAGTCTTGGAGAGGAAATGCTCACTGTTCTCCAGAATTGCTGGCCTTCTGACAAATAAAATTTGGTGGACTTACCCCTGGGTCTGCATATAGGCTGACAATGACAGGCAGCTGGACCCTTTTTGTCTAGTAACAATAAGGAGATTAGCAAGATTGTCAGCTAAACCCACTCCTGCAAAAGTGAAAGCAAACCCACAGCTGGTCTGGGCAGCTTAGGTCCTAGTGACCTTCACCTCATGTCTTCCATCCTTGTAGTTTTGTAAATTCAGCTTTGACCTAAAAGTGTATATTTTGAGTAGTTAGGGAAATTGATTTAGAAGATTAACTTTTGAATTGGAATGTTGTGATACGGATTCTGGGTTATGTCAATTTATTGTTTATTATGGGTCATGGGTTATGGCATTTACTGTCAATTAAACTAAGTGTTAAGTACTGTTGTTTAAGGTAAGGGTTAGTACAGTTCTTGCTTTTAACTTTTATGTCTAAAACTATGATTTTGGAAATGGAAGAACATAATAGTCTTGGAGAGGCTATACTCACTGTTTTCCAGAATTGTTGGCCTTCTGACAAATAAAGTTTGGTGGACCTATCCCTGTCTCTGCATATTGGCTGACCAAGACAGCAGCCAAACTCTCTTCATCCAGTAACACAAATGAAACTAAAGAATTTCTCCCTCTCTGTCTCTCTCTTACCTTTTCTTCCTCACACAAAGAAGAGGTCATATAAGCCTATAGCAATAAGGTGGCTGTCTGCATGCAAGAAGAGAGCCCTTGCTTGGCGCCTGTGGCTCAATGGGCTAAGGCACCAGCCACATACACCTGAGCTGGCAGGTTCGAATCCAGCCTGGGCCCACCAAACAACGATGGCTGCAACCAAAAAATGGCCGGGCGTGTGGCGGGCACCTGTGGTCCCAGCTATTTGGGAGGTGGAGGCAAGAGACTCACTTGAGCTCAGGAATTGGAGGTTGCTGTGAGCTGTGATGTCACAGCACTCTATCCAGGGGGACAGCTTGAGGCTCTGTCGCAAAAAAAAAAAAAAAAAAAAAAAGAGAGCCCTGACCAGAAAGTGAATATGCTAGAATCATGATCTTGGACTTTCAGCCTCCAGAACTGTGAGAAAATGAATCTGTTGTTCAAGCTACTGCATCTATGCTATTATCTGATGACAGCTCAAGTCTATTATGATACCCCAAGCAGACTGATACAATCACTGAGCACCAATAGCCCCAGGGATGTACCTAGATCAGGAGTCCTCAAACTTTTTAAACAGGGGGCCAGTTCAGTGTTCTTCAGACCATTGGCGGGCCGGACTATAGTTTAAAACAAAAAACTATGGGCTTGGCGCCTGTGGCTCAACGGGCTAAGGCACCAGCCATGTACACCTGAGCTGGCGGGTTCGAATCCAGCCCGGGCCCGCCAAACAACAATGACGGCTTCAACCAATAAATGGCCAGG
>CAUYRH010097014.1:0-24066 GCA_963574655.1 Perodicticus potto
ATTCTCCAAAGTAGATTATATCCCAGCACACAAATCAAGCCTCAACAAAATTAAAGGAATTAAAGTTATATCTAGTATCTTCTCAGACCATAAGGCAATAAAGATGGAACTCAGATCCAATAAAAATTTTCATACCACCACGCCCTCCAGAGGCTCCAATAGCCAAAAAGTCTGGACAACTGCTGAGGAGACACCTGTGCCTTGGTGTCTCCTTCACTTTACACTTGGGACTAAATGTGGAACCCCCACTTCCTATGCCTAGATGAATTTCTTGTGAATTTCCTAGGCCTCAATTCCATGAATGGACTGTATCCATTCATTGATACACTCATTCACCTTGCCCCCAGCAAAACGGACTGTATTCATTCGTTTCCTGGCCAAGGAACCCATACACCTATATATACCCTGAGGCTAAAGGCCTAAAGGAGGAGACAGGGAAAGACTAGGAGAGGAACGGAGAGAGCTTCTCTCTCCCCACTTGAATTCTCTTCCTCTACCAGAAGCTTTAGTGTTTTCTGTATTCTTTTCTGTAAATCAATTCTGTCTTACCACTGAGGGGTGGGGTTGGGGGGAAATAATGTAATGAAGAATAATAAAATACATGTATTAAAAAAAAAAGAAAGAAAAGAAAACTACAGTTCCATAGAGAGTGACACTAAAGGTTAGAGGTGACTCTTGATCAGAGGTCCCTGTGCCCTAGAGGGCTGGGACCACCTTTGGGTAGTTACTTTATTCCTCCCCCAGAGCCTTGAGAATATCTCTCCATTAGGAAGCCCACCAGACTGACACACCAGTTTTTTCTTTAGTTAATTAAAGAGTTAATTTCTCTTTAAATTATACACATAAGTTCACACATAAGTATGTTGGCACAGAGTAACAAAAGACAATGTTAGTAAGAGAGAGAAAACAAACAAACAAACAATGGTTATTAGGGATTAGACTCAGAAAGATGACAGCAGCCCCAAATCCTACAACGCTCGTAACAGAATTCTCCAAGTGTCATTTCCAATTTCTGAAAAAAGGAGCTTTTCTTCTTTGGACTTGCTCTCACCTGTGCTGTGTTCTGCTGGCATGAGCTGCTGCCATGTGGTTGGTTATCTTCCCCCTGTTAGCAAAATTGCTTCAACCTGGTCTGCTCTGCCCCAACACACACACACTCTCCCCCATGAGGATGCCTGGCCTTGCCCACTCATCTCCGTCTTGCAGAGCCTAATCTCCTGTTTGGAATTAATTCTTGGCCTGCTCCCCTGAATCCAGTGACCTTAATTGTGCACCTGTTCTGTGGAAGGCACTAAAGTGGATAGTGCTTTCTGGTTGCAAATGATAGAAAGACAATTTCAATTTAATAGTTTGAAGCTGGAAGAAAGGGGCAAATGTACTGACTTGGGATCCAGGGTGGAAAAGAGATAATTGATGATGTGATCCAGGGACCCACTTCACTAGGACTCCATTCTGCAGCACTTGTGGCTCCCTCTCTGGCTTCACTCCCTCCAGGTGCAATTTTTTTTCTTCTGTGTACTGAGGATATGGGCATGACCCACATCAAATCACACAGGTTTATGAAAGAAAGAGCCCCCATTTCTCTCGATTCCTGTGGTTAGTAGAATATTCTATAGAATGATTTGGGCCCACAAAGTATGAGTTCATGTCCTGGGCCAATCACTGAGGCCAGGAAGGAAGGATCATATCAACTTCTATTGTGGGAAGATAGTGTGGTGTGGAAGATGAAGGCTTTCTGGACAACAGATGTCCACCAACAGCCCAGTGCCAAGTAAAATGTTAATGGGAGGAAAGCCTAAGAGTCTCCTGACACAGGGAGTCTTTATAGGCAGGCAACCTCTGTAACAAACTTCTGCTTTTACACTGAGCTACCAAGACAAATAACTGCCCTTGAGGCCAATGGCTACTTGGGTTGTGGGGGGCCATACCCAAGGGAAAAACTCTCCATCATTCAGAGCTTCTTATGGCTTGACTTGGAAAGGAGTTAGGAAAGTTAAGTAAAGGTATGTAGCACAAGTCAGAACATCTCTGGGATCTTAATACTCTGCTAATAATTTTATTTGATTTATCAAATTTTCTCCTTGTATAAACCTTTCTAACTTTTGAAGAGTTCTTGAAAATGGCATACAGAAAGAATTAGGTGTTGACAAAAATGAGAAAGACAGACTTCAGGAAGCTATTACAGAAGATGTTGTCATCACAGGAGACAGCAGCTCTGTGCATGTGACTGCCCATGAGACCTGCAGTGGGATAGGATGTGGAGGTGGAAGACGGTGATGCTAATGATCCCAATCCCGGATAGACCTAGGCTAGTGTGTGTTTGTCTTAGTTTTTAACAAAAAAATAACTTAAAAAGTTAAAAAAATTTTTAAAAAGCTTATGTAATAAGGATATTTAAAAAAACATTTTTATACAGCAATATAATGTGTGTTTTAAACTAAGTCATAAAATCAGTAAGTTAAAAATATTTCAGAAGTTTATAAAATTATAGTAAGCTAAGATGAATTTATT
Source organism: Perodicticus potto (assembly GCA_963574655.1). NCBI lineage: Eukaryota > Metazoa > Chordata > Mammalia > Primates > Lorisidae > Perodicticus > Perodicticus potto. The sequence continues at coordinate 2,512 of CAUYRH010097014.1, forward strand.
ATTAAAGAAAGAAAACTTTTTTAATAAACCTAGGTGTGCAGTGGTTTATAAAGTCTACAATAGTGTACAGTAATGTCATAGGCCTTCACCTCCACTGGCCACTCACTCACTGACTTACCCAGAACGACTTCCAGTCCTTTCAGCTCCATTCACAGCAAGTGTCCTCTATGGGTGCACCATTTTTTAAATCTCTTATACCATAGTTTTATTGTAACTTTTCTGTCTTTAGATATGTTTATATACACAAATACTTACCACTGTGTTACAATTGCTCACAGAATTCAGTAGGATAACTGCTGTATGGGTTTGTAGAGTAGGTGCAATAGATTGTACCACGTAGCCTTGGTGTGGAGTGGGCCACGTCATACAGCCCAGGTATGTGGTAGGTTATGCCACGTAATCTCTGTGTGTAGTAGGGTTCCCCAGTTAAGTTTTTGTAAGTACACTTTGTGATGGTTAGAACAAGACGAATTTGCCTAACAAAGCATTTCTCAGAATGTACCCTTTTCATTAAGTAACATATCACTGTAATTGAAGCAAGTAATTATAGGTTTCCAGTTGTACTCAATTTCATTTTTTCAATGAAAAAAATCAAATTCTGCTTTTCTTGAGATAAACTTCATTTTTATTATCAATTTTTAATTACACAATTAGTGCATCTAACTGCTTCCTTCTGGAATTCATTTTCTTCTCCCTGTGATATATTCTCTAGCAATTATTACAAAGGGATCTATGGATGGCAAGCTTTCTGAGGACTTGAATGTTTGAGGATGTTATACTCTGCCCTCATATTTGAATGAGAATTTATGTGTACATAAAATTAGAGACGTAAACCTATATTACCCCTCAACTCTTTAGAGGCATGGTTCCAGTAATCCCCATCACCAGTGATGCTGCTGCTGAGTATGAGTCAGTGTGAGCCCAGTTCCTTCATAAGCAATCTGAATTTTTCTCTTCTAGAATTTGGAGCTTCCCATTTATGCTTGATATAACTGTGAAATGTCTAGATTTGGGTTTTGTCATCACTGTTGCTCTTTTTGTTGTTTGTTCCTTAGTAGACTCAGAATTTTAGGACTTAAGTCTTTCTCAAGGTCTAGAATTTTTCTGACCTTTGTGTCATTAAATATTGTTCCCTCTGCCTTCTCCATAGTCTCTCAGTTTGATTAAGAGATTGATGTTGAATCTCAAGCCCTGTCTTTCATGTTTCATTTTTGTTTTAACTTTTCTTTTATGATTGTTTTTCTTTTTCCTTTTATGCTACATTCTGGGATAATTTCCTGGTATAGTCTTTCAGATTATTAATTTCTCTCTATGTTTATTCTGCTATTCATCCATTTTTTAGTTTCTTTATTTCAAAAGTTATATTAATTTCATTTCCATACATATAATTAGTTCTTTTTCATAATCACTCATCCTGGTGTATTGAACATGACATTTCTCCTTATCTCCCTGATGACATAAATTTGCTTGTTACAGTCTTTTACTACTTCCACTGGTGTAAATTCTTCCATTTGTCCAGTTTGTTTTGCTTTCTAAGAAAAGTTGTCCTTCCACGGTGTTGATGTTCCTAAACCCTTAAGAATATTTTCATCTATTTTATGAATTTATTTTGGTAGCTGAACTTCCCTGTGGGGAGAGGCAAGCACCCTGATCCAGGGAGGGTGAGGAGTGAGCAGGGAACTGCAAGGTAGAAAAGTACCTGTTTCTTCTGGGGCCTTGCAGACACCTGGGGCAACTCATTATCATGCCACCCCTACCACCTACACTCACAAGTTCCAGGTGGGCTGGATGTGTGGACTGTATGTGTGCTGGGGTCGGTCTGTCTGGATGCCCCGACGGTGATGCATCCAGCCATCCTGTCATCGCCTCTGGTCTCCTCTTGGTCCCCTACCTCTCACTCCCGCTGGAAATGGAGTGATTGTGGTGCTACTCCTGTGCATGTTCTGAGAAGCAATTTTCCAATTAAATCTTAAACAATGTGCTTCCCAGTTTTCAAGTATTTATCAATTTCTCATCAAGTAAAAGTCCCCTTAAATTTTATTATGCATATATATGTTAAATGTGTGTTTTTCATCATTGTATGGATATTACATGGGAGTAGTATTTACTAATTCTATGTTCTACCATTTTGAAACCAGAACTTTATTTATTAAAGCTCACATTTATCAAGCCAACAATGTGTCAGATGCAGGCAGGCATGGGGATTAAAATTGTCCCCCCAAAGTCCCTCTACTTCTCCTCATAGAGATTTTGCCTTGCCTCTTTAATGCAAAATTCAGACTGGGAAGTAGAAGAAAGAAAAATATTGAGTTAAGGGAACTCTTGGCCATCAGCTCAAAAGGTCAGATCAATTGTATCAAGTGAAGTGAGGTGTCAAGAAAAGAGAGCAGCAGCATGGCAAGAAATGTGCTGTCCGGTCCTGCAACGTCTTCCGAGTCCTCTGTGCAGGGCAACCATGGGTCCCAATTTGCCCAAGACAGTTCTGGCTTATGCTTCTTTGTCCTGGTGTGAGTGCTTATAACATCCCTTTCACTCTCCAAAGTGACATATATGATCATCCTATTAAGACACTAAGTGAAGAAAATCAATGAATGAGCATCTTTTTTTGATGATATTATTTGGAGTAGTTGGGGCCATAGGGAACAGGAGTGGCGGGTCCCCCTCGTGCAGCAGAGGCTGGCCGAGCTCTGCTGAGCTCCAGGCTCCATGCCAAGCTTTGAATGTGCATTGACAAGCAGCACAGACACATTCATGGACATTTCCCTAAGAAAAGATTAGCAAACTAACAAATCTATTTCTCAGGTAAAACCAAGATGAACTGTATGAGCTCTCAACATTTTTTCTAGTTCAAGGACTTGATAAGACATTGTGAACTCTCTGCCTACTCACTCATATGCTGACAGGTAAGTATAGAGTTAGCAAAGGAAAGACACATCGTTGTGTGAAAGAGAGATCAAATACTTGTCTGGCAAACAAGAACAAAGCAGGTCACTGTGCAGATGATAATGGATTTGAAGTCACTGAATAACCAGCTTAGATAATTAAGCAAACAAAACATGCCACAGGAAAAATTATCAAAGTTGATGATTAGCATGGTTTGAAATTCAAAGAATAATTTCAGTGCCCTCTTTTTCACTTAGACACTGAAATTATGTATATAATGGATCGATCACTCGCAATTTTCTATTCATTATGCACAAACCCTCTTCATCAAATTCCCCACTTGGTATGCACATTGCCACAAAATCAGAAGCAAAAAGCAAGTTGCAACCTGCAACTACTATTATTCCTTGTAAAAAATGCAATTCCTTTGAAGAGTTTGAATAGAAAGTATTCCTTTTGTTATCTTATTTAGACAAAATTTTGCAAGAATTTTCCTCTTATTTCCTAGAGAACAGTTTTCCTAGAAAGAGTCTCATTCTAAGCCCCAGGGGAACTCTGAAAATGTCAGGAGCTTCTTAAATGGTGTGAAACTCACTTACAGCTTATTTCTTAGAAGCTTTGATATGGAAATAGCAGAGATGGTATATAAAGAAAAGAAATCCAATGGCAATAGGAGCATATTGTTTGTAGTATTATCTATAATCAGTCAACTCCTGCTGAGAGGACAGGGCTGCAGACTCCTAGGGCTGGGGGCACCCTGTGGACAGTCATTGCCTCACTTCCTGCTGAGAGGACACGGCTGAGGACTCCTAGGGCTGGGGGCACCCTGTGGACAGTCATTTCCTCAGCTCCTGCTGAGAGGACACAGATGAGGACTCCTAGGGCTGGGGCTACCCTGTGGACAGTCATTTCCTCAGCTCCTGCTGAGAGGACACAGATGAGGACTCCTAGGGCTGGGGGCACCCTGTGGACAGTCATTTCCTCAGCTCCTGCTGAGAGGACACGGCTGAGGCCTCCTAGGGCTGGGGGCACCCTGTGGACAGTCATTTCCTCAGCTCCTGCTGAGAGGACACGGCTGAGGACTCCTAGGGCTGGGGCCACCCTGTGGACAGTCATTTCCTCAGCTCCTGCTGAGAGGACACAGCTGAGGACTCTTAGGGCTGGGGCACCCTGTGAGCAGTTATTTCCTCCGTGGATTATGACCTTCCCCTTGGTCTGAGCTTTTGGACAGATATGATTACAAAGAAGGACGAACAAGTGAGTGTAGAGGCAGTGAAAAATCTATCTTCATTGCTATTATAGAAGAAGAACTCAAAATCAATGGTGTCCAAAAAAACTATCAAGGTAAATATAAATGTCTTGATAGTATCTGTCAAGATATCAAGTAAAGAATGTGTGGTCTCCTGTTTGCACACGTATTCTCAATAGTAAACTTCTTTCTCTCTGCCTCTAGATCAGCTCTACTTCTGTCATCTCACTTAGTGGCATCATGATCTACCCTAAGTCACCTGACCAAAAAACTGAAGCCACCTTCTATTTCTTTCCCCCTCCACATCCAATCATCTTCAATATTTCTACACGTCTCAAACTCTTTCGGCCCTTCTCCTGCTGTCCTCCCACTGCCTTACCTCACACTTCATGTCTCTCCCAGGCCACAGTGGCAGCCTCCTTTAAGATCGCCTAACTTCATTTTCTGCCTCCTCTGTTACAGGGATATTCCTGAACTTGCTTCTCTCTGGGCTTGGGACTCTCCAGTGGCAGCCCTGCCACAACAATGATCTAGACTCAACTCCACCCTGCGCCTCATGCCCACCTGTCTCTGGGCTGCCTCACAACGAGAACACACTGAAATATTTGTGCTCAAACACATCAACTTCTTTGTGGTGTCCACAATTTTGTATACTTTCAAAAATTCAGAAAACCTCCTGCTACTTCTCTATGTAGCAGACTCCTTTGCTTCCTTCACAGCCCTGCTCTGCCAACCCTCTTCTGCACATACAAATCCACCACTGAGTTTCTGTGATGTAGTTATTTACTTACTTTTCTGCACGAATAAATCTATATAATTAATTTCATTACATACTGTTATAATTACTTGTGTCTTCCAGAAGGCTCTGGGAATCATGTTCTTTTTTTAAATGCCTAATCCTTGAAATTTTTGGAATGGTATGCTCCTGAAATATTCACCGAATAAATTAGTTAGCATTTCTTTGATAAATAATACAATCTTCAAGAGTTACTATAAGTCTTGTCTATGAACTATTTGACGGAGCTTCCCTTTTTTATTTATTTATACCATGCTGAAATGTAGTGCATGTGTACAGATGATCTGTGAGTTGCCCCCATGCTTCATGCCATGGAATAAAAGAGCCAGGATGCTCTGATAATGCCTGCAGAGCCAGAAGCCACTGTTTCCTCTCCTGGTGACAGAGCATGAGCGAGCTCTCGAGTGTGCTCTTTCACAAGGGCACTAACCCATTTCTGAAGGCTCCTCATGACCCAATAACCTCTGAAAGGCCCCACCTCCCAATACCATCACATTAGAGGTTAGATGTCAACATACAAACGTCTGAGGAACATAAACACCTAGTGAGCTGAAGCAGAGTGCCTCACCAGGGCCTGCCCCAAATCCACGTGGAGACAGGTTGTTCTAGGAGGTGACAGCACTATTCCCAGCCGCCTGAACATTTGCACGTTTGGCTTGTCTATTCAGAGGGAGTTTGAGCAGCAGCCAATCCAGTCATCCCTGAAATGGATGTTCCTGGGAAGAGCTGCCCCCTGCTAAAAGAGTTGTCATGGAATCCGAAATTTCCTGGAGCGGACTACGAATCTGCAAAGAAGACTTCACGGCCTGCACATGGTACACTCCCCTAGCTGCCCCCGTACTGCCCTCACCCCTGGCCACAGCCACCAGCAGCCTGGTGACCCGACGCCAGCGTAGCTGGAGTCTAGTCTCATGGAGTTTTAAGGGTCCTTTGCCACACTCTTGAGTTTGCCCCACTCTAGGCTAATCTGTGACTCCAAGGAAACAGCACTGGGAGAACTGCTTTCTCTCTGAGTTTGAACGCTTTCCAGGTTAGAGATGCATTTGCCTAACGAATGACTTCTTGGCAAGCAGCATAGCGTCTGGGCATAGTTATCAAAGTTCACTGAGCCCCCATTACTTACTTGAAATAGAAGTTTAAGAATAAACCCAAATACGAAATAAAGAAAGAGGATTCGTCTGTTTAGAGTGCGGGAGGGTCCCAGCGCCCCACCTGCTCCCGGTGTCCACTTGGCCTTGCCGCGCTACCTCTTGGCGTCCCTCCGAGAAAACCCGACACACTCCGTCCATGTCCTGTCCTCCTGCTGCTCCTCAGCTGGAAGGGCCCCTGTCCACTCCCTTTCCTTTGCGCTGCCGCCGGGGGAACCGAGGCCTCTTAGCCAGCCCTCTCTTCTGACGCGTGTTCCCCACGGGGCAGCTAGACAGATATTGTCAACACATAAATTAGGTCACAGCACCTGAAGGGTAAACGATTTCAGAGGCATCTACCAGTAAGATCTGGACTCTGTCCCCATGCACAGAGCCTGGCAGTGTCTGCCCCCGCGGCCGCTCACGCCTGGGGCCCCGCCGGACCGCCCCCCCCCATGCCACCTCGGGGTTCGTAAGGGTCCCCTTGTCCCTATTTTGTTTGTCTCTTTGCGTTCTTTATTCCCTCATGGGACCACGTGTTATTGCGCCTCCTGTGTGTGTTTCTGACCCCACCACGAAGTGGGCTGCAGTCGGGGTCCCCTTCGCAAGTCACCCCAACCCCTGGCCCTGCACCTGGCGCCAGGTCCCAGCGCAGCATCAGCACATAGCTTAAACGTCTGTTTTTATTACTACAGAAGCAAAGCCCCTTTGGGGAGATGAAAATGGTCTAAATTAGATGGTGTGAAGGACGCACAACCCCGTGAACATGCTGAAAACACTGAGTTGTGCTCTTTAAATGGGTGAATCGTGTGGTGTGTAAATTACACTGATTCAGGGAGGGGAAAGCTGCAGCCTTCTGATTTCAAGAGTGTTCTTTTTTAAGAATCAAAGGAGGCAAGAAAAGCTTCATTTTTCTCTGCTGTACTCCTTTTAATAAAAGGATTTCTTCTGTAAAATTTGGATTCTGTCAAAAGGCCACACTTCAGGGCCCAGAAGCCCACATGTGACCTTAAGACCGCAGGTTCCCTACTTATTCAGCAGCTGTTGTAACTCTTATTTAGGAACGCCTGGAAATCACCTTGACTCAAATATCAAAACAGATAAGACACTGGCTATGCTCTGTGCTGACGGCTTACTTTCAATCTACCGAAGGAGACCTACAGGAAAAGAGGAGGGGGGAGAGAAGAAGAGAGGAACCCCAGACCGTACAGGTCTAGCACATCACAAAAACCATATCATCATCTGCAAAACTGCAAAGATAGATGAATTTGTCTGCCTTTTTGGTATTTCTTTCCTTCCAGTTTGGTTTGTTTGCTTCTTACTAGATTAGTGGGTGCTACTGTAACAGAATATCATAGACTGTGTGGCTCCAACAGCAAACATTTACTTCTCACAGCTGTGGAGGCTGCAAGGTCCAAGATCAAGGTGCCAGCAGATTTCGAGTCTGTTAAGAGACTGCTTCTGGGTTCCCAAATGACACCTTCTCACTCTTTCCTCTCCTGGTGACAGAGCATGAGAGAGCTCTCTGCAGCCTCTTTTACAAGGGCACTAACCCATTTCTGATGGCTCCTCATGATCCAGTCACCTCTGAAGGGCCCCACCTCCCAATACCATCACATTAGAGGTTAGTAGAAATATCTGAGGGATATAAACATCTAGTCCTTTACAAGTGGATTCCCAAAGAACGGAGCCTGAGGCAAGGATTCCAGTGCATATTGTTTATTGGAAGGGGATGTGAAGAAGTGTGGGGAAGATGTTAGGCAGGGGAGAAGAGAAGGACAGGCAGCCATCAGAGGGGGCCAGAGGGGCCTGTGTGGTAGTGTGGAGTTTAATCCTGCAGGGACAGAATGCACCTTAGTGATGGCCCAGAGAGGTGTATTTAGCCACCAGCTCCCACTGTTACTAAGGGCTGTTCCCATGGGCGTTTTCCCCAGCACCCCCAGCTCACCCTGCTTGGGTTAGCGTGCTGATTGGACAGAGAGTCTGGATACTTGCAGGAAGAAGACTCCATGAAACTGTGGATAGACACCAGTGGGGTCTTCCTACATTACAGATGTAGACTCCAGACACACACCAGCCCTGCAGCACCCTTCAACAGCAGCTGTCCAGCTTCCCATGTCCTTGGTAGTCAGGAGTCTACATCTGGAATGTAGGAAGACCCCACTGGTGTCTATCCACAGTTTCATGGAGTCTTCTTCCTGCAAGTATCCAGACTCTCTATGGGTGGGTGGGGCCTGTCCTGAGTTTCCTCAACCTAAGACCTCCTTGTTTCTCTTCATAAAACCCTCATGAAAAATGAAATCCCATGGGCCTCTTTATCACAGAAGATATTCTTAGTAGCCAAGACACACTTTGGATGTATTATGAAGTTGCCACTCAACCCAGAATGTGAATGGAAATCTGAGAACTCTGAGGAAAGCGATGATGAGACACACACTTTCCCACCTTCATTTTTGCTACTGCCCCTGGTCAAGTCCAAGTTTCCTTATACCCTACAGCCCACATGTCCTCAGCACCTGCTATGCCAACCTGTGGATGTGACACCAAGCTGCAGCTTTCTCAGGGATACAGTAAAACTGTTAAACAGTTCAACTATTAAAAACATGAGAAAAATGAGTGACTTGCTATAACACATAAACATGCGTATAATTTTTAGAGACTCTCTTGCACTTGCTGCTTTAAAATTTAAAGCAAAATTTGCATTGGACACTGTAGTTAAAATGACCCAGTGATGTATTTTGCCTGAAGAGTCCCCTCATAAAATAAATGCTACAACCTTACCTTTCTGCACACTCAGAATTTCACTCTAGCTTTGTTCCATTTTGATCTTCATAAGTTATTTTAAAGATTATATGTACCTGACCTTAGCTGTATTAAGTGTCTCAGAATGATTTTTGGTCAGATGTAATAAAATTCTGCTATGCTGCAGCTTACTTATCTTACCCCTCTCATCCATCTCACATTCCCTGTCCTGATCTACAGAAGTTGCCACTGTGGCAATGATAGCAATCTGTGCCCTGATAGCACTTGTTTGGAAGGTGTCCTTGAACCTCACCAGGAACTGATGTGGGGTGGAAGGGGGACAGTTACTTCACATCTCAGGGTGGAGTAAGCTGGCCCATGTTCCCTGGCAATGCCAGTGACCTCGCAACTGGCCCTCACCCCAGGTAAATAAGATGCCATCTGCCTTTTAGTTTTATAAGGTCTTGGTCAATTCTTTAGCCCCATTGATCTCACCAATGCAAGTACACAAGGTGGCAGGTGTAACATGTCACAGCTGCATGAAGTCATTGCAGGAGTGTGTTCTCAATTTTCCTGCTGGGTCTTTGTTTGTGCCTACTTCTTCCTGGAATGTCCTGCTCTGCCTACTTTGTTCTGGTATTCAATTTTGTCTATTTATTTAACAAGGGTTAACTGGTATTTATTATAGAGGAGGCAAGTTGCTTGGCCCTGAAGACACAGCTATATGTGAAATGGACACAGGACTCCAACAGAATTTAAGTCTAGTAAGAGGACAGAAGCAATGAAAGTGCAAGGCACAAATAAGTAAATAAATGTACAGTTACAAAGTGAGAAAATTGTTACAAATTATCTTCATGGTGTCATTGGAAAGGAATATCTATGGAAAAATAGAGACAGTGAAGGAATAGCCCAGAACAGAGAAGCAGCCTTTTGAGACACGCAGGCTCATGATGCTCAGTAAATTACTGACCCTCTCTCATCCTTAACTTTCTCATCTGTAAAATGAAGATAATAATGTTATCCACCTCTAAAGGTTCTGGGAAAATTGGACTGATTTATATAAAATACCTGGCACAAAGAACACATTCAGTAATGATCACAAGTAATTGTTATTATTAAGCTGAGATTTGAAGGCCAAGTATGAGCCAACATACTAAGCGTTTCTGGGAAAAACATCCCAAGGTAGACCTCCATTTCTTTTATGGTCTATCAAAAGACCAGCATTGATGGGCATTGCTGGAACTGTCTGAGTAAGGGGAAGTCTCCTGGGAGAGCCCACCTGGTGACTGTGGGCTCTCCAGGAATGTGTAGTGCCTTAGCACCAGCCTAGGGAAGGCAGCTGTGGATTCATTCAGAATTAGTTTCCCCCCCCACACACACACAAGAAAATGTGAAAGAGGAAGTAAGGCAAGGATATAAGTGTAACAGGATGGTTCTAGTCAAAGATATGAAATCTAAAGCAGATAGGAGAGGATAAAAGGTAACTGGTACTAATGAACAGAGGGAAAATATACTTTAAATCACCTCTACATTAATTGCTATGCATAACACTATGTGTAATGTTATTACACTGTATTTTGTAATTTTATTGTTATCTTCATATTATAGAAGAAAATAAATGAGTGGCATTATCGATAAAGAAAAATAATTTCAAGGAGATATTTGAGGAAGTGAGCCAGGGAGATGGGAGGTTAAAGAAGAAAAGTAAGGTCTTTAGATTCATTGTCTTGGAGGTAGTCTAATCTCTAGAGGTGATGACATCCAAGGAGTGACTCTGGAATCATACGGCTGTAGAGGGATTGCAGTCAAGGTGAATGGAGGGGCCTGGGTATTGAATGAATTATCCTTACGCAGCCCTGCTACTAAGTCAATGTGGTGCCCTTATGCAAATTAGAATATGGCCCCATTTCCTTAAGATGCTTCATCATCATCTGCCAGAATCTGTCAAAATATATCATGCAAATTAATGATGGCATCCTTGAACCAGTGGTCTCTGGACTTACACAACTGAAAGCAGCAGCCTGTCTATATGTCTGTTGAATCCAGCAAGAAAAATAGGAGGTCTGTGTAAAGAGAAAGACATTTCAGGTGCCAAGGTCTGCTGAGACTGAAAGGGAATGACCAGAGGTTGACAGCAACAAGGAGGGAAAGAGGTGGAAGTCCAGTGGCCTGCTCTTAAAGGGAGCAGAGCAATCAGAGATGGGGGAGGAGCAATAATAGGGTGCAACCAAAGAACTCCATGTCAGGTGTTTGGGATTTAGGAAACAAGCAGTGTTCTCGAGGCTGTGGCTGATAGTAGGGCCTGACTTCCCTGGGCTTGAGCTCAAATATTTTATCCTCTGTGTAATAGTTCCTGATTTTTCTAGCTAGAAATAAGTTTTTTCTTCCTTGAAATCTCTAATAACTAATTTATGCTTCTTTTATCTCTAAATCTTTTTCTTTCTTAACTGTAAGTCATTTGGGTAGGTTCTCATCAACTCCAGCAGAATGTTTGCTGTCAGGGCCTGGGAATGGCCAGGTCTTGGGCCCGGTTTAACTAAATTCTGGACACAGACCACTAAGCTACCTTGCTCAGGAACAATTTCTCTTAGGTGCCTGAGGGCTATCTACTTTAACAGGAGAGAGAGAGAGAGAGAAAGTCTTTGCGAGAGTAAAGCAATCTTAGAAAGATAGATCTTAGTCTTTAGGAGAGCTTGGTGATCTTCAGCAGAGAGACACCGTGCTGGCATTCCACAGGCAGGAGAGGAGACAGAGACAGAGTAAGCAGGTCCATGATAGAATGTGCATGCTCCCTACTGCCTTCTCCTCCAGCCTAATATAAGGCTGATCTCATGCCTCTCAACACCACAGGTCTACCAATGCCTCAACTTGCGAGCTCTCATGCTTGTTAGGAGGGCTAAATCCCTCTCCATGCCCTTTTCACCAAATTCCATTATTCCATTATAGTTCCATTATTGAACTATACAGGTATTTCTTATAGCTCTCACTCCTCCTAGCCATAGGCTATATGGGCTGCTACAGTTTGCTCTTGAAGGATGGATCTCTGGGTGATACACCTTTGTACCTATTATAATACTATCTCTTCACTTCCTTAGCTGTGGTAGGGAACTAACAAATATTGAGTAAATGATTTGAGATTACTTTTTCTTTTGGTCCTAAATCTTAGTTTGAAAAATTAAACCTGTTTATGAACTAGCCTTATCTATATTGCATCTAGTGTCATTGTAAATGTGAACTTCTGATTTTGTTACCTGGGGATAAGGTACCATTTGAATTGTATTTAATGGTAGTGTTTGTTTTTTTCTCCTTTTAGTACAACAGAGTTATTCCTCCTTTTGTAGTTTTTGAGTGGCTATTCATAACTATTTGATAAAGTTATCTTTTATAGCTTGCATTTTTATTAAACAATAAGAATCCCTTTTGTGTATTTAGCAATCTTAATTATATCTCAATAATTCAATTGTGTATTTTAAATTCACATTAATATGCTTCATCTCAGTATAACAGTTGAAAACAGTGGGGTACATCTCTGTTTTGAAGATAGTGGAATATATAAATAAGTACTCTGGAAGGGCTAGGATAGGGACCATTAATTGCTTTATGCCAAATATTTGTGAATTTGACTGTGGTAGAGTGTATTTTTACTCTGGAAGAGTAAATAAAGTTTCTCCTTTATTTCTTAAGAGATATAATTTTGCCCCTAAACATTTAAAAAATTCCTCTTGTCTTTTCTTCAGGCAGAATAGAACCAAAGACCCCATTCTTGGCAGGGGAGGGCACCCCAGAAAAAAGGAAAATTAAAAAGTAAACTGAAGAGGGCTCAGCGCCTGTGGCTTAGTGGGCTAAGGCACCAGCCACGTACACCTGAGCTAGTGGGTTCGAATCCAGCCTCGGCCCGCCAAACAACAATGATGGCTGCAACCAAAAAAAAAATAAATGGCTGGGCATTGTGGCGGGCGCCTGTAGTCCCAGCTACTTGGGAGGCAGAGGCAAAAGACTTGCTTGAGCCCAGGCATTGGAGGTTGATGTGAGCTGTGATGCCACAGCACTCTATTCAGGGTGATAGCTTGAGGCTCTGTCTCAAAAAAAAAAAAAAAAAGTAAGCTGAAGAAATGTCAGCTAGCTTACCTTTAAGCCAGCCACTAAATTTCTTATCTGAACAAGTTTCCAGCCTTTCCTGAAACTCTGGCCTATTGGGGATACAGTTTACACAAATATCCCTGCTGAGGTTGTGAGCGCTCTGAGGAAAATAATGGTCATAGAAGAGAATATGACAAGTCCTAGAAAAGATACATCTTCGAGGTCATTTCCTGTCCATTAAACAGACAAAACAAACACCCACTGTGGAGATTTGCATTTGGCTGCAGTAGAGATCAATGGAACAGCTCGAGCCCCAAGATATAGGCAGGAGGGCTTATATCCCTTATTGCAGAGGAAAATCCTGTGTGGTGGTGATGAGAGGAAAATGCTTCTCTCCGGCTGATTCCTCAGAGGAGAGTAACATCAGTGGCATTTTACTCACAGTGAACTAGTGGAGTTTAACACCTCCCTGGGAATCTGTGTGTGTGACTTTAGACAGGAGCTTTCCCCCACATGAGGCTCAAGTTTCAGATTCCTCAAAACTTCTCAAATCCTTAAAGTTAGTAATAATAACAATAGGAGCAGATATGCTCACTCAGAGAAGCTGCTGTTCCCTCCCTCAGCACACCACCTGAGCAAAGAGATTTGGATAAAAGCTGAGTGGAACAGAGACTGGAGGCCTCTCACTGGGACCCACAAACAGGGAGCAGTGCTCTGAACTCCCACCTTTGAAAATTCCCTTCTGTATCTCGTGTCTCTTTATTTATCATCATTCCTAACTTTATATTTCTTCAGTCAGTCCCACCAGTTCCACAGGTCTTAGAGGATCCTGCCCCTCAGGCAAGACCCCGATATTTTCTTTTCAACAAATGATGCTAGAACTAAACAGGCACATGTCAATCAATCAGTTAATTTCTGGAGACACAGACATTGTACCTACACTTCACAAAAATTGACTCAAAATGAATCATAATGTAAATATAAAATGTAAAACTATGAAATTCCTTTAACATAGGAAAAAACGAAATAATTTGGATATGGAAATAAATTTTTAGACATAACATCAAGGGATGGTACATGGAAGAAATAATTGATAAGCTGGAGTTCATTAAAATTAAAAACTTCTGCTCTGTGAAGGACACTGTCAGAAGAATGAGAAAACAAGCTATCAACTGGGAGAAAATATTTTCTAAAGACCTATCTAATAAAGGATGGTTAGCCAAAATGTTATATGAAGAACTCTAAACAATAAGAAAACAAGCAGCCAGATTTTTAAAGAATGGGTAAAAGGGTGAAGAGACACCTCACCAAAGAAGATATACAGATGGCAAATAAGCATATGAAAAGATGCTCAATCTCATATGTCATCAGGGAATTGTAAATGAAAGAACAATGGAGCACTGACACCACCAATTGCTGGCGAGGATGTGGAGCAACAGGAACGCTTACTCACCGCCCATGGGAAGGTAAAACCCTAGTCTCTTTGAAAGACTGGCAGTTTTTTATAAAACTAAACATACTTTGACCATGTGATCCAACAATTGCTCTCTTTGTTATTTACTCAAATGAGAAGAAAACTTATGTCCACACAAAAATCTGCATATACATCTTTGTAGAAGTTTTATTCGTAATTGCCAAAATTTAGAAGCAACCAAAGCTGCCCTTCAGTAGGTGAGTAGACCAATGAACTGTGGTACACCCAGACGACAGAATGTTATTCAGCACTGAAACAAAATTAGCTATCAAGCCATGAAAAGACACGGAAGCAGCTTAAACACTTATTACTTAGCAAAAGACGCAAGTCTGAAAAGGCTACAGACTGTATGATTCCATCTGCACGATGTTCTGAAAAAGGAAGAAACTGTGAAGACAGTAAAAGAATCAGTGGTTGCCAGATGTTAGTAGGGAGAGATGAATAGGCAGAATGCAATGTCTTTTTAATTATTATTTGAATGAAGTAGAATTGAAAGTAGCTTTTCCAACATGCATGAAAGAAGGTCATTAACATAATATGAGGTAAAATTCATAAAAATATTTCAAAATAAATAATGCAAAATTCTTGGCATATAGCAACGATTTGACATAGACACACTTATTAACTTTAATACATATTTCTAAGCCTTTAATAATTATATAGAATATATAAGAAATTAGAATATCAAATTCAAATTTTATATATAACAAATTTTGTAAGCCTTTAAACAGAGTTAACCAATATACATGGTCCTTAAAAAACTATACAGATAACTATACAGATAAATAAGTAGTCTGCAAAAAAACCAGATAAACTCCAAAGTGTTGAAGGACTCCAATCAGTTGACAATTTGAAAATCGTTTCCTAAATGTATACCAAAAGTATAAATCTATAATTTTTTGACTGCGATTTTTTAAAATTTCAGAATATTAGGGAATACATATGTATAAGAATCCCATTTTATTATTTGAAACTATTCTACATGTTACTGTAACAGTGGTTCCACATCATTACAGATCTGCCCAAACTCACAGGATGTGCAGCATCAAGAGTGAACCTGAATGTAAACTATAGACTTTGGTGATTAATGTATCAGTGCCGGTTCACTGAGTATAACAAATGCAGGTTCAAGTGAAGGGTGTTGATAGTGGGGGAAGCTGTGCATATGTGGTGGGAGGGGGTAGATGGGAAATTTCTGTACCCTTTGCTCAATTTTACTTTGAACTAACAACTGCTCTAAAAATAATAAAGTTTATTTAAAGAACCAAACCAAAACAAAACAAAAAACACTCTTAGTCTTCCAGATAAAGATTATTTTCCTAGCATGGTATGCCTGTCTCTTCTCAATCTGCCCATTATATATCCCTTCTGTTTTGTCTCCCACCACATCCCTCTGTCCATGCATCTATAGAATATTTATTTAGGGTTGGCGCCCATAGCTAAGTGGTTAGGTCACAGGCCACATGCACCAGGGCTGGTGGGTTCGAACCCGGCCCAGGCCTGCTAAGCAACAATGACAACAACGACAACAAAAATAGCCCAGCATTGTGGCAGGGACTGTAGTCCCAGCTACTTGGGAGGCTGAGGCAAGAGAATCACTTAAACCCAAGAGTTTAGGATTGCTGTGAGCTATGAGGGCACAGCACTCTACCAAGAGTGACATAGTGAAACTCTGTCTCAAAAATATATATGTATTTATTTAGCCAGCTGTTGCTAGATGCTTAGGCAAAATAGTAAGACAGATACTATTATAATATTTATGAGAATTGTAAATATCAATTTTTCATTATTTTAAGATTTTGAATTCTTTGAGGATAAAGATTTTATCTTATTTATCTGTATGATAAGTATTCAAAAAAAGGTTGTGGTTAGACATATGAATAAATAAATAAATAACAAATAAAAATTCCCCTTACAACATTTTAAAATTGGGGGTTCAGTTTGTATGTTTATATTTCCCTCTGGAATTTTTTTCTGAAGACTTTTAAATAAATGTGCACTTACTAAAGCACATATGCATTACTAAAATATTATCCTCACTATCCAGTAGCTCCTGAGTCACAACCCAAGAGTGAAAGAGCATGTTCCGTACAGCACAGCTCATGGTTGCAGCCAAGGTTGCGTGCCTTTGGAACAGTGGGAAGGCAAACACTTTCTCTGACTGCTGACTGCCAGGGACTGCCAGGCATCTTGGAAAAGGAAACTGCAGCTTCACAAAAGAGTTTTATTTTGAGTGTTTACCAATGAAAAAAAAAATAAGATTTCTTTTTTTTTTTTTTTTTTTAATTATTTTTTATTGAGTCATAAAAAAAAATAAGATTTCTGATTAATATCTATCTGAGGTCTTATAATGGTCATCATTGTTTTCTTTTACTTTGATATGGACAGGCAAGAAAAGGTATTAGAAAATTTTTTAAGGAAAAAACCCTTCAAAAATTTGTTAAATATTTAATTATGGAAAATGTCCAATATTTACAAGTGTTGAGAAAGTAAAATAATGAGACTTCACATATAAGCTCTTGTTGTAATGGTTATCAACTCATGGCCAGATTTATTTCATCTATAACCCTACTCACATCTCCTCTCTCTGCTAACTACCTGGATTATTTTGAAGCCAACATTACCTGTAAATATTTCTGCATATAACTCTAAAAGAACTTTTAAAAAAATACAACTAACTAAATTAATATTAATTGCTTACTGTTGTCAGATATCCTGTTAGAGTTCAAATTTCTCCTTTTACCCATCATTTTCAAAATGGTTTTACTGTTTGAATCAGTCTTAAATAGGATTCATGCATTGCAATTGGTCAATATATCTCAATTTGACAATTTGACAATATTGCTTCTTCCCAGCCTTAAGCATGGTATGTTCTTCCATTTCTTAATGTCTTTTTCTATTTCTTTTCTCAGGGTTTCATGGTTCTCTCTGTAGAGATATTTGTTAAGTATATACCCAGGTATTTCATTTTCTTTGATGCTACTATGAAGGGTAATGTGTCTTTGATTTGATTTTCAGCTTCACTGTTTCTGGCATATAAGAAGGCTACTGATTTGAAGACATTGGTTTTGTATCCCAAGACTCTACTGTATTTTTTAATCACTTCCAGGAGTACTGGAAGTGAGTACCTGGGGTTTTCTAAATATAAGATCATATAATTGGCAAAGAGTGAGAGTTTGATCTCCTCTGTTCCCATTTGAATGCCTCTAATATTCTTCTCTTGCCTGACTGCATTGGCTGGAACTTCCAGCACAATGTTGAATAACAGTGGTGATAGTGGACATCTTTGTCTGGTTCCAGTTCTAAGTTGAAATGCTTTCACCTTTACTCCATTCACTATGATATTCTCTATAGGATTATTGTAGATAGCCTCTACTAGTTTCAGAGATGTCCCAT
Organism: Perodicticus potto; assembly: GCA_963574655.1. Lineage (NCBI taxonomy): Eukaryota > Metazoa > Chordata > Mammalia > Primates > Lorisidae > Perodicticus > Perodicticus potto. The sequence continues at coordinate 20,259 of CAUYRH010097014.1, forward strand.
CTATGCTTATTTTTTAAAATTAAATCATAGCTGTGTACATTAATGAAATTATGGGGTACAATGTGCTGGTTTTATATACAGTTTGAAATACTTTCATCAAATGGGTTAACATAGTCTTCACCACATTTTCTTAGTTATTATGTTAACTATGTTATGTTATTTATATTCTACACTTAGTAGATTTAATATGTACCATTGTAAAATGCACCATAAGTGTGGTCCCACCAATTACCTGCCCTTCCCCCATCCTTCCTTCTCCCCTTGCTTCCCCCTCCTTCTTTCCCCTTCATCTTGGGCTGTAATTGGGTTGTAGCTTTCATATGGCAGTGTGGATGGGTTTCATAGTAGGGCTGAGTACGTTGGATACTTTTACTTCCATTCTTGAGATACTTTGCTAAGAAGAATATGTTCCAGTTCTATCCATGTAAACATGTAAGAGGTAAAGTCTTCATCTTTTTTAAAGGCTGCATACTTTTCCATGGTTTACACATACCACATTTTATTAATCAACTCATGGGTTGATGGGCACTTGGGCTTATTCTATGACTTAGAGATGATGAATTGGGCTACAGTAAACATTCGGGTACAAATATCTTTGTTATTAAGTGATTTTTGGTCTTCTGGGTATATACCTAGTAGAGGAATTGAAGGATTGAATGGCAGGTCTATTTTTAGATCCCTAAGTGATCTCAAAACACCTTTCCAAAAGGAACATATTATTTGCATTCTCACCAGTAGTATAGAAGTGTTCCCTTTTCTCCATACCCACACCAACATCTATGGTTTGGGATTTTGTGATGTGTGCTAATCTTACTGGAGTTAGACAATATCTCTAAGTGGTTTTGATTTGCATTCCTCTGGTAATTAAGGATGATGAGCATTTTTTCATGTGTCTGTAGGCCATGCACCTATCTTCTTCAGATAAGTTTCTCTTCAAGTCCCTTGCCCACAATAAGATGGGATCACTTGTTCTTTTCTTGCTAATATGCTTGAGTTCTCTACGGATTCTGGTTATTAAACCTTTGTCGGAGATATAACCTGCAAATATCTTCTCCCATTCTGAGGGCTGTCTGCTTGCTTTACTTACTGTGTTCTTGGCTGTGCAGAAAATTTTTAGTTTGATCAGATCCCAGTAATGTATTTTTGGTGTTGCTTCAATTGCCTGGGGGGGGGGTCCTCCTCATAAAATATTCTCCCAGGCCAATTACTTCAAGTGCTTTCCCTACACTTTCTTCTAGTATTTTTATAGTTTCATGTCTTAAGTTTAAATCCACTTTTATCCAGTGAGTCTATCTTTGTTAATGGTGAAAGGTGTGTGTCCAGTTTCAGTCTTCTACACGTCACCAGCCAGTTCACCCAGCACAATTCATTAAATAGAGAATCTTTTCCCCACTGAATGTTTTTAATTGGTTTATTGAAGATCAAATGATGGTAAGTCTCTGGGTTCATCTCTTGATTCTCTCCTCTGTTCCATCCATCTACGTCTCTATTTTTTTCCAGTACCATGCTGTTTTGATCACTATCGATTTATACTATAGTCTGAGGTCTGGTAGCATGATTCCTACTGATTTGTTTTTATTTCTGAGTAATGTCTTGTCTGTTTGAGGTTTTATCTGATTCCATATAAAATGAAGTATTATTTTTTTGAGGTCTTTAAAGTATGACAATGGTGCTTTAATAGGGATTGCATTAACATTGTATATTGCGGCTCGGTGCCTGTGGCTCAACAGGTTAAGATGCCAGCCATGTACACCTGAGCTGTTGGGTTCGAATCCAGCCTGGGCCCACCAAACAACAATGATGGCTGCAACCAAAAAATGGCAGGGCGTTGCGGCAGATGCCTGGGTCCCAGCTACTTGGGAGGCGGAGGCAGGAGACTTGCTTGAGCCCAAGAATTGGAGGCTGCTGTGAGCTGTGATGCCACGGCACTCTACCCAGGGTGACAGCTTGAGGCTCTGTCTCAAAAAAAAAAATTGTATATTGCTTTGGGTAGTATGGACACCAGCCATGAGCATGGAATGTTTTTCCATTTGTTAACATCTTCAGCTATTTCTTTTCTTAGAGTTTCAGAGTTCTTTTTAGAGATATCTCACATCCTCTGTTAGGTAAACATCCAAATATTTCATCTTCTTTGGCACTACTGTAAAAGGAATAGAGTCCTTGCCTATTTTTTCAGCTTGACTATTATTGGTATATATGAAAGTTACAGATTCAAGAGTATTGATTTTGTAACCTGAAATGTTGCTATATCGCTTGATCACTTCTAAGAGTTTTGTAGTTGAATCCCTGGGGGTTTGCAGATATACAATCATATCATCTGTGAAGAGTGAATGTTTGATCTCTTCTGACCCTACATGGATACCCTTGATTGCCTTTACTTCCCTAATTGCAATGGCTAAGACTTCCATTACAATGTTAAAATGCAGTGGAGACAATGAACAACTTTGCCTGGTTCCTGATCTGACTGGGAATGATTTCAATTTAAGTCCGTTCAATACGCCATATTGAATTGCCTGTGGGTTTACTGTAGATGGCCCCTAACAGTTTAAGAAATAGTCCCTTCTATACCAATATTCTTAAGTGTTCTGTACATGAAAGGATGCTAGATATTATCAAAAGCTTTTTCTGCATCAATTGAGAGAATCTATGGTCTTCGTTTTTTATTTTGTTTATGTGATGAATTAGATTTATATATTTTGAACCAGCCTTGAGACCCTGGTATAAAACCCACTTGGTCATGGTATATAATGTGATGTGTTGCTGGATTCTGTTTGCTAGGATATTATTGAATATTTTTACATCAATATTCATTAGAGATATTGACCTATAATTTTCTTTTCTTGTTGGGTCTTTTCCTGGTTTGGGGATCAAGGTGATGTTTGCTTCATAGAATGTGTTGGGTAGTATTCCTTCTTTTACTGTTTTGGAAAAGGTTGAGTAATATAGGTACTAGCTCCTCTTTAAAGGGTGGGTAAAATTCTGATGTGAAGCCATCTGGTCCCTGATTTTTCTTTTTGGGGAGATTTTGTATAGTTTCTGCTATTTCAGAACTTAATATAGGCCTGTTCAACATGTCCATTTCATTCTGTTAAGTCTAGGAAGGTGGTGTGCTTCCAAATATTGGTCTATTTCCTTAAGATTTTTGTATTTCTTAGAAATAGAGTTTCTTGTAATATTCATTAAGGATGCTTTGAATTTCTGAGGAATCTGTTGTTATTTTGTTTTTGTCATTTCTGATTGATGAAATCAGAGATTTTACTCTTTTATTCCTGGCTGGGTTACCCAAAGTTTTATCTATTTTATTGACCTTTTCAAGAAACCAAATTTTCTTTTTATCTTGGGAAAATTTAATTTTTTTAATAATTATAATATAATTATATACAGTAAAAGGTACAGATTTTAAATAGTTTGATAGATTTTGATGAATGTGTACACCCATTTAACTAATACCCTAATTAAAATATATTAATGGAATATTGCCATCTCACTATAAAACTGTCTCATCCCCTTAGCAGCCATTACCCCACCCATCTCCAGAGAAGCCATTTCTTTTCCTATTCCTATAGATTGGTTTTGCCTATTCTTTAATTTTATGTGAATTTAATCACATAATATTTACTCTTCCATGCCTGGAGAAACCAAATTTTGATTTATTGATCTGTTGTATAATGTTTAGTTTCTTATTAGAGGATCTATCCAACACTGCCAAAAGGGTGTTAAAATCTCTGACTATTGGGGCAATGCCTTTGGCTCAAAGGAGTAGGGTGCTGGCCCCATATGCCAGAGGTGGCATGTTCAAACCCAGCCC
>CAUYRH010097021.1:0-26352 GCA_963574655.1 Perodicticus potto
GCATGAGACATTAAAAATCCTCAAAGAAAGAATTGGAAAAGTACTGGAAGATATTGGCCTGGGGAAAGACTTTATGAGGAAGACTGCCATGGCAATAGCAACAACTGCAACAATAAACAAATGGGACTTAATTAAACTGAAAAGCTTCTGTACAGCCAAGGAGACAACAACCAAAGGAAATAGACAACCTACCCATTGAGAAAGGATGTTTGCACATTTTGAATCTGACAAAAGTTTAACTACCAGGATCTACACAACTTCAATTAATCTACAAGGAAAAAAACAACAATCCCATACATCAATGGGGAAGAGAGATGAATAGAATCTTCTCTAAAGATGACAGACAAATGGTCAGTAAACACTTAAAAAAATGCTCATCATCCTTAATTATTAGAGAAATGCAAATTAAAACCACCCTGAGATACCATCTAACTCCAGCGAGAATGGCCTATATCAAAAAATGTCAAAATTGCAGATGCTGGCATGGAAGTGGTGAAAAAGGAACATTCTTATACTGCTGGTGGGACTGAAAACTAATACGACCTTTTTGGAAGGAAGTATGGCAAAACCTCAAAGAACTCAACCTAGACCTCCTATTTGATACTGCAATCCCATTGCTGGGCATCTATCCGGGGGGGGGGGACATTTTTATTATAAAGACACTTGTACTAGGCTGTTTATCACAGCCCAATTTACAATTGCTAAAATGTGGAAACAGCCTAAATGTCCTTCAACCCAGGAATGGATTGGTAAGCTGTGGTATATGTATACCATGGAATATTACTCAGCCATCAAAAACAGTGGAGACTTTGCAGCATTTGTACTAACTTGGATAGAGGTGGAACATATTATTTTTAGTGAAACATCACAGGAATAGAGAAGCATGAATCCTATGTATTCAATTTTGATATGAGGACAATTAATGACAATTAATGACACAGTGGGGCATGGGGGAATGGGAGAGCAGACAGAGAGAGAAATGTGGAAACAGCCTAAATGTCCTTCAAACCAGGAATGGATTGGTAAGCTATGATATATGTTTACCATGGAATATTACTCAGCCACCAAAAACAGTGTAGACTTTGCAGCATTTGTACTAACTTGGATGGAGGTGGAACATATTTTTAGTGAAACATCACAGGAATGGAGAAGCATGAATCCTATGTATTCAACATTGATATGAAGACAATTAATGACAATTAATGACACAGTGAGGCATGGGGGAAGGGGAGAGCACACAGAGAGAGAAGGAGGGAGGGGGTGAGGAAAAGAAAACAAAACACAAAAAGAAAACAGTGACTAATTCTCACATAAATTGGATTCAATTTTGACCATAGTACATTACTTAAACATTAATTTTTAATTCAACTTGTCAATATGTTGTTTAGGATATTGCATTTATAAGTGAAATATGTTTGTAATTTCCCTTTATAACAATATATTTTCTCCAATTTCAATATCAGGTGTATCCAGATCAAGTAGAATGATTTTGAAATCATTTTTTTATTGTCTTCTTTTTTTATTGTCTATAAGATTTGGCATGATCTGTTTGTTGAAACTCTCTGTTACTTTTATTTATATAATATTAGTTGTCTATTTTTTGAGACTTTGGTAAAAAAAAAAAAAAGAAGTTAACTGATGACTTCAGAGCCTCAGTGTCAAAGCATTCTATAACAGATATATTCTTATTTGACAATGTGAACGTTACTTTCTTGGCATTATTATTATTAATATTGCTTAACGTTTTGATGCAGTAATAGTCTGCTTTCTTTTCTGAATGTATTTATCTTCATTCATTCTTTACGTGGTTTTTGTTTCTAGTCCTTATCTTAAACATTGTCATTGTTATTAAATTTTAAGCCTTTTAAATTCTGTGAAGACAAAAAGTGGAAACCTAATTAAGACAAGTATATCTATAAATAAAAATAAAATCTCTTAATTAGGAAATTCAAAAGTAAAGGATGTAGGAAAAAGAAGGATAAAAGAAGAAATCTATGTTTTATATAATTATTAACAACTGATACAGGTACTACTTTCATTTTACTATTTTTTTTAGTCATATGGTGGAACACTATGCTTATATTCTCTTTGGACACATAAGAAGTTTTAAAATATAGCACTCAACAATTTTATTTATTAACAATTGAGTTGATATGTTGATGTTCCATTTGTAATTACAGTAGAACCTCTGTGAGTTATAGACCCAAGGGACTATAACAAACTGCTCAACACCGGACCTACTGTACTGATAGGTAGGTGTGGTGCTTGTCTAGTCTATGAAAAATTAAGTCAACTTATGGAGGTGGTCACTGTGGGGAGGTGGTCAACTATGGGGGTTCTACTATATATAGGTTCTACACCTACAATGTATGGGCACAAATGTTAGCATACTTTTATACAAGGACAGATTTTAATATACCTTTACTTATTAATTTCAATGCTTTATAAAATCTGGAAAAGCTCTGTTTACTCCTTCTTAGGCATCACAAACTAGAAACTAACTTATAAAAATGTGTTAGTGTGGGTTTATTGTCTGTCAGCAACTTTTTGGAACATCAACAATAATAAAAGTAGCATTTTTTTGTTGTTGTTTTTGTTTGTTTGTTTTTGGCTGGGGCTAGGTTTGAACTCACCACCTCCGTTATATGGGGCCAGCACCCTACTTCTTTGAGACACAGGTACCTCCCAAAAGCACCAGTTTTTACAGGGTTTAAAAAGTTGACAAGGAAAAATATCATATGACCAAAACAGAACAACAAAAAAAACCATAGTTTTATAAATATTTAATTCATGAAGAACTAGATAGTTTTCTGCCTGAGGCACTAAAATGTTTAACTGATTAAGTTCATTTCCTCTGTTTTTGGTTGTTTCATTTCTGTGTCAGCAATTTCTTCTTTACCATGTGACATTATAAAAACTCTAAAAGGTCGAACTAGATTAAAGTATGAAGCCCATTACCTCATAGTGTTGTATATCTTTATTTGGTCATAAATTCTCACAACTATTTTTTCATAGCAAGATTACTATATTATGAGAATATATTAAGATAATATATTATGTTCTGATGATGAAGTTTGCTGACTTGCCCATTTGTTCTTGCATTGGCAACACTGTACAAACAAATGGGCAAGGTTTCATGTCAATGTCACACAGCTGTGTTTGTGTAAAAGTGAGGCAGTGTCTTCGCAGAGTGGTGTTCATTATTGTGTTTTTGCTTATTTTTGTGTACCTTTGCAAGAATGTCAGAACTTGAATTAGAGCAGTGAACAAACATTAAATTTCTTTTTAAACTTAGCAAAGTGGAAGTGAAATCAAGGGCACGTCCTTCCTAGCGTATGAGGATAATACAATAAAGAAAATAGCAGTGTACAAATGGATTAAACACTTTGCTGAGGGGAGAGAAAGCACCAATGATGAAGACAGATCAGAGTGCCCCATAACAGGAACAGAAGTGATGAAAACATTGCAAAAATTCATCAAATTGTGTATCAAAATCATCAGCTCACCATGAGAAGTGCAACAGACTAAATGAACATCAACAGAGAAACAGTCAAAATCTTAATTGAAAATCTTACCTTGAGAAAGTTCTGTGCAAAAATGGCCCCAAAGGAGCTCACTGATGAACAAAAGCAAAGAAGAATGGAGTTTGCCCAGACCTTTTAGAGAGGCAAGACGGTGTTTTGGGTTGTATTATTGCTGGTGTTGAAACATGGTGTTCCAAATTGACCCTGAAACAAAGCATCAAAATGCACAATGCAACTCAGCCAGTTCTCCATGACCAAAAAAGTTCCTTCCAGGGCGGCAGAAAAGAAAAAAGTTGGACATGCCATTTCTATTGGGGAAAAAAAGAATCAGTATTTTAAGTGTTCTAAACAGCTAATCCTTATCTGATTTACGCTTCTCCCTCTAACATCATTTTACACAGCTTTTTTGCTTTAGGGGCAAAGAGTCATTTACTTGCCTTATTTTGATTCCTTAAACATTCTTCTTCCCAAATCAGGGTCTGTACACATGCAGCCCTGTGCCAGAAGGATGCCCACACTGTCTGTTTACTAACTTCTCACTTATCGTTCACATCTCAGGATGATATAGCACTTCTCAGGGAAGAATTGTCTAACCCCCAAAGGATTAAAGGTCTTTCTCCTTTATTTTCCTTTCTTAATACTTTATGTAGTCACTAATTATGCATTCATTTCCATGAGTATTTTGATTAGTCTTTCTGTCTTTTTTAATTGACTCATCTTTCTATCTCCAAAGTCCAGTTGAAGGCTTGGTACAAAGTAGATATTTAACGCATATTGGCTAAATGAATGTATGAAATTACCAGTTTTATATTGCTAAATCTCAGAAAAATCCTTTGGAAAAAGAGGTGTTCCAATTATTTCATTTTACCCAAAGGAATCTGAAGCTGACATAAATCAAAAGTCTTGTCCGTGATGAATTTGAACCTGAGAAGAAAACTTATGGCACAAACGGTATGGCTCTCTGCCTTCCAATATATTCAGGTTTTCTATAGTTTGAATGAGAAAAGGGACCATTTTTATGTTGTAGTGTTGTGCAGTGATTAAAGCCAAAGGATCTATAGCTAAACAGGGCTGGCTTTGAATTTGGTTGAAATAGTTACTTGCTCTGCAATTTCAAATAAATCACTTGTTTCTTTAAAAATTGGTTTCCTTATCAGTAATATAGAGTTCATAATAATGGCAATCACATAATTGTAGCAATTAAGTGACATAATAAATATAAGGTACGGCGAAGGAGATCTACAAGCTCGACGATGATAGTCAATATCACTTTACTCAAGCACTCCTGGCTCAATTTTGAATAGAATGTCATTGATCATATAGCTTGAATTCTTTTACCTGAATGAATTACCATAGATCTCATCGTCATCGTCTTCTTTTTTTGAGACAGAGTCTCACTCTGTGCCCTGGGTAGTGTGCTGTGGTGTCATATCTCACAGCAACCTCGAACTCTTGGCATTAGGCGATCCCCTTGCCTCACCTCCGGAGCAGCAGGTACTATAAGCGCCAAATGCAATGCCTGGCTAGGTTTTCTATTTTTAGTAAAGGGGAGTAGGGTGTGTGTTTCACTTTTGTTCAGGCTGTCTCAAACTCCGGAGCTTAGGCTATCCACCTACCTTTGCCTCCCAGAGCGCTAGGATTACAGGTATGAGGGACTGAGCCCGTCCTCATCTTTTTTCCTGTACAGTGCAGTTTTTACCTTAAAGTAAAATCAAACATATACAATTCAGCCAATTTAACGAGATACACTTTTCACAATAAGTTCATTTATTCTGTCTTCCTAACCAATTTCATGTTTATATTTTGTTCTTACATTGTTGAAATCATAATGTGCATCTTATCAGTTCATGTTATGTTATAAATATCTTCATTATCAAATTGTCTTCATAATTACAATTTTATGTCCACAAGATATTTATCGGTATAGACATATAGTATATACTGTGTATGCACAGCAATCTTTATTTCTCTGTTGTTAGACATTTAGGATATTTACAACGGTTTACAATTATAAATGATACTGCAATTACTATTTGTAAATAATATTTTATTCTTCTTTATTTTCTTTAGATAAATTTTCCGATATTTACCACAGTTAGTTAGTGGTATACTTATCACTATATGTTTGTTAGAAATTAGCTGTCTATATTTTAAGGAATTAAATAATAGCTTATAAAAATCTCTAATGACTTAATGTATACACAAGTATAAAAATTTCAAGCTGTACCTTCACGGAAAATTCAAAGAGTATGAGTATGAGTGAGACAGGCTCCTGGGCAGTATTTGTGGACCATGAAGGCAACCTTGAATGATCTTCTCGAAAACAAGTTCTTCACTGAATAAGAATAGCAAAAGTTCTGAACTCCTTTTGAAATTACCAAATTTAGTGTCATCAAACTCAGTCAGCAAGAAAGATATACTAAAAGGCAATAAGTAATATGGAATTTTTAATTCAATACCAGTTACAGTATAATTTTTAAAAAGATCATTTATTGATTGAGTCAATTGTGCTTTCCCAGAGTATGAATAGAACTTTGGATTCTAATTCTAAGTTATGCAGTTAAATTGTGTATTTCTTTCTAGCTACTTAGACAATAGCTAGAATCAAATTCTGTCCAAGGTGTCAAGAAGGTCTTATTCTAAACCTTGGAACTATCGCCAAGTTTCATGAGACAGTTATCTCAAGTATACCCGAGAATCTTTGAGTTAGTAACATTAGAGCTTGCCCATTTCACTTAGAAATTATAGCATACGATGTTATAACCTCCAGCAGAGCTTTGTTTCAGTTTAACTGAAGATCTTCTTTATTGGCATTGCCTAAATGGTCACAGATTTACTGTTAGCTTTCATCAGACAAATGTATGTACATGGAATAAAACTCAGGATATTTGGCCAAAGTGTTATATAAAAAGAAAAGTTTCTTTATTAGTACAAGATGTAAAATCTCTTTTAGTAAAATGCACATTTTTCTCTTTAAAATATATATGAAAGTTGGATAGAAAGTCCTTTTTTATACAAGTCAAGGTTTAGTTATGGATTTTAAATCACTTTACCACAGTGTATAATAAAACTGGGAAATGAAATGCAACTGGTTTGAAGAAAGTATTTGCTTTTTTTGCATTCTTTAATATATTACTTAATTTATGGGGCATTTTCTTAAATGTATAAAACATATTCCTCAAATTGCAAAATTATTGATGTGCCTGTTTCAGATTCATCTACATTAACTGCGTTCACACAGGGCATGCCCTGCCCCGCTGCCTCCAGCAATGTTGCTAACAGCAATTTCATATTCATTGAATTTCCATGTTTTCATGTAATTTTTGGAGAAATCAACTTGGCTAGATTGTGAGTTACTTCAAATTCTGAAAAAGATAGCATGTTTACCTTTTGCTCTTACTCTTGTTTATATCACCAGTCTTCAACTTCCACCTCCAATGCCCACATTTGTGTACAGATGAGAAATTTACACTATCATATTGCCCCACTTTAAAGGAATCATCTGAAACCTTGAACAGGACATCTTTTGGGGGCAACTTCTCCCAAATATTAATCTCTGTAGTTATATAGTCAACAAGTGTGATTTCTCCAGGAATGGACAAAGGTAGTGCCTGTGTTCATATTCATTCAGAGATGTACTGTTGATGGAAGCAGTGAGATGACATGTCCTTGATTTTTTCTCACAAGCTGCAAAGGTGAACGTTGTCTCATGCCTCTCATGACTCACACTCATTTGTGATTTTGAGCAATATGTTGAAACAGGTTGAACATTTTTTTTAATTTTCTAATCTTACCATTAAGGCACAGCACTTTTACTGCCTTATATAATTGAATGACCCAATAATAGAAAAATGGGAGTAACTAATTTTAGCAACAAGTAAAAAGGCATAAGTAGTAGACTGGACTCTAAAAGCAGTGAAGTAGTGCTTGAAGCTGATATGGAAATCAAAGGGGTGCAGGGCAGGCTGCTGATCTGAGGATATACCAACACAGGTCATTGTAATTTTTGGACTAAGTGTATGTCTTTGTTACTACTATGTTCTAAGCAAATTATTGAAGAATTAGAATAAAAGTTTTCAATATAGGAAGAAGGAAAATGATGCAGTCCTCTGAGTTTCAACTATGTGCTTCAATACATTAGCATTTGCATATTTTATGCTTGATGGGAAATAAGAAAGGACTTATAACATTACCTGAGATTTTCATAGGAAAACTGGTGAAGAAGAATGTAATCAGAGATGAACAATTAAGACAGTTAAAATTAGACTTCAGATCATAAGAAACATCTTAAAGTTATGCACTTATTTCTTATTCCAGAAGACAGAAGCAGGACTTATTCAGGGAAATGATGTGGAAGTAACTTTTGATTGAATATGGGTACAGGTCCCAAGTTACCAATATACTATTTATGGACTTAAGTACAATTCACACTTATGAACAGAGGCTATTACAGTAAATCCCAAGTTACAAACATCTGGCTAAACAAATTGCACTTAAAAAAGGAAGCTATTACAGATAATAGATAAATGTACCTTCTCCAACTGACACTCAAATTCAACTTAAGAACAAATCTACAGATCTTATTTCATTCATAACCCAAGGAATGCCTGTATTTCAGAAATTCAATGGACTGGGATGCCTTGTTAAGTGATGAGTTCTCAACCCCAACTTTCAAGTCAAAGATCAATGATTACTAGAAATAAATGATGTTTTATACGTGCTTGATATATCAGGTGAAAATTTGATTACAGTCCCTAGCACCTTCCAACTGAGACTGAGGGGGTCACCAAAATTATCTTGAAGCACAGATTGTCTCCTCTGGCCTTGAAAGAATATATTCAGAGGTCTAAGCTTTGAAGACCCTGAGTCATCTGAACATCCTAAATCTGTTGGATGTCATTGACAGTGAAGACACTGTGTAATTAATTACTGTTTATACCAGTAGCAGTGACCTTTTTCAGCCAAATGAAGGAGGAGGAGGCTGCAGCCAAATTTCTACAGATCCTGTCTTCTGTGCAGTGTTGCTACAAAAAGCAAATAGTTCACAGAGACCTGAAGTCCCACAACTTCCTATTTGATACCAGTGATAATGTACAAGTAGCCGACTTTGGCTTTGTCATGGTGTTTGATGACAGTAAGAAGCTGGACAGCTTTTGTGGCACCAGAAATGTTCTTGCCTCATGAAATGATGGACTGGAGGTTGACGTGTGATGCCTAAAGGTTGTTTTCTAGTTACACCATCATGGCTGGGACACTAACATTTTTTGGAAAGACTTGGGAAGACCTTAAATGCAACATCACAAGCAGGAGGTATGAGATACCTCTTTTTTTCCAAAAGAACTTGAAACATTCAGGCAAAAGTTCTTGACCATTGACCCCAGGGAGAAGCCCAACCTCCTCCAGATTATGAAAGACAACTGGATAATTTTGGGTAAGAGAATTTGAGGCCATACACAGATCTTCCCACAAATAGGGCACTGGAGGAGAGCTTTGCCTTCCAGGCCCCTACCTAGCCTGGAGTGATGCCCAGTGTAGACCCCCAGCCTGGAGTGATGCCCAGTCCCAGTGTAGACCCCAGCATAGCCCCACAGCACCAACAGCTGTGAGGGAGACCCAGGAGGAGGCACTAGTCTTCAGGGAATGTCCCAAGCTGGCAACTCCCTCGAGGCTGGGCAGCCAGATGGAAAGCCCTCAGAGTTTCCATGTGAAGAGGGCCAGGGCTGGCAGGGGCACCCTGGGAGGTCTATCAACTTTAAGAACGTGCTTCATCCTGTCTGCCCAAGAGAGCTGCTACAGACCGACAGGAAATGAGGAGGTGCAGGTTGAGCGCATGGAGACCTCAGGCAGAGACAGCAAGGATGTGGATGTGGGCAGTCAAGACGCTCTTCCTGCATTTTGTTTATTATGGTTTTATTGATATTATGTTCAATGGACAAGTCACAGTTGCACACATGTGTGGGGTACAATGTGAGGCTTAGGTATATGTGTACTATGTGGAATAGTAACAATGCTGATGACCACACCTCCATCACCTCAGAAAGGCAAATGCAGCAGGGCGTTGAATCTGAAAGCCGACCTCATGGAAGTCAAGTAGTCTGATGAGAATGAGGAGCAGGATGGTGGAGGCGGGCGGCAGAGGTGGGGCCTGGGGAGCTGATCACAGGGCATAAAGGAGAAGCCCTGAAATCTGCCATACAGCAGGGTGACAAGAGTTAACGAGAATGTCCTGCACATTTCAAAATACCTGAGAGTCCACTTCAAATGTCTCCTTGCCTTTAGAATGGGAAACAAGAAGGCCCTGAGCTCCCAGGATCTAGACAACTCCTTGTGGGAGTTGGGCCAGGCGCAGACACACAGCTGCAGTGGAACCTGGCAAGAAGGGGCTGTGGCCTGCAGAGGCCTCCTGGCCAAAGGGGACTAAGCCAAAGACCAAATCCCCTGGAGACAAGAGTCCCCTTCCCCTTCACCCAGGGCAACATCTGATCCTGCACTGTGACCCTGGGCACTGTTTCCTCTCCCTTCTCCTCCCGTCTTTTCTTCCAGGGTTGTGGGGGAGGGGAGAGAGTTCTTAGTAAACTCCTATTTCTTCCAAATCAGTACAAATAAAGCTCCAGAAAGCCAGTCCCAGATATTTTGCTGTTTTGTGTCTTGCCTGCACAACTGGGACTGTGCACACCCTGGTTTAGGCGGCATGGAGCAATGCAGTACTTGGAGTTAATCAGAAAAACTCAATGGAAAAGTGCCTTGACGGAAGAGCCAAGGTAACAGCAGCACAGGAGGCTCTGAGCCGTGGCAGAGCAGAAACACTCACCGTCGCCCTGTGGCCTCGCTGCGCTGTTACCGGGTTAACGTTTCAGAAGGACCAACGGTCCTGTCAGCCTGTTATCCGAGCCAAGTAGGATAATAAAGTGTTTGAACCAGACTGTGTCGGGAGTCAGAAGAGTGGCCTGCCTGTGGTCCCCAAAGTGCCTGAGGGGGCCACGTGTCCTACTGCGTGTAGCGTCTGTCCTTCCTGTGCGTTTTCTCCTTTCATATACACAGGGGGATTCCTCTAGGGGGCCTGAGCCAGGTGTGGGCCTTCAGTCAGCCAGAGGTTGAAAGGGGCTTCTGTGTGTCTGAGGGAGGAGGCATCCTGAGAGACCAGATCTGAAGGAAAGGAGAGGGTGGCAGGACAAATTCCAGCTTTCCAGGGCCCTGGTATTTCCACGGTAGGTCTGGACCTGTGGTTTCAGACACCCATCAGGGAGCTTCCTTCCTAAGGAATCTCGGGAATGTCCAGGAAGGCCCTGGCTCTGTGCAACGCCCGGCCACGTGGGTGCACATTGTAACATGCGGTGACCCTGCCCACTAGGAATGGTGGCTGGGCTGGTCCTGGAGTTTGACCAGTCCCAGGAGATTCTTCTGCGCCCCAAGAGAACAGGACCAGCGGAAGAAAGGAATGTGGACAAAGTGGGAGTCCTGTGTGTATGCTGTGTCCCCCAGTGTGGACTTTATGCTTCACAGCCTCGTGAGCTGTCAGCCAGTGCTGCCGTCCTCACAGTCCACCCCTGGCTCCCATCCTTTCAGGGCAAGTCCCAGTTCTTCCGTTGGCTTTTGGGTCCCTCTGTGGTCTGTCTTCCTGCTGACTTTTCAGCAGCCCCACTCTGCCCTTCATGCTACACACACAGAATTGTCCCATTTGCCACAGATGCCATCACACCTGCATGCATTGATGTGAGTGGTTTCTTCCCTGGGAAGCTCTCATGCGAGTCATGGGCCAAGCCCTTCTGGGCTCCCCAAGATGGATCAGACAGAGATGTCCACATTGTGAAGACCTCACTGCCCAGCAGGGAAGATAAGACAGGGGCCTAAATTACTACAGTGCACTCACCTGCTCAGAGGTACGGAGGACAGACTTGCACGGTGTCAGCCCCCTGACCTGCTGTTGAAGGAGCGCATGCAGCTTCTGAAGGACGTGGGTCCAGCAGGACACCATTGCCTGGGTGTGACCACAAGAAATGGGCAGTAGGCATTCCAGGCAGGAGGAAGTCAGAGTGACAGGGGCATCTGGGGCAAAGGTGGGTGTTGGCCCAGTTCCCTTGTTGCCAGGACAACCCCTCATGGGTGCAATTTGCTCTGATTCTGCAAAATTAACCATTCCCCAGATTGGCTTCATGATTGGACATTCTGCTGATGAGACCTTCTCTCTTCTGGGTGCTTCAGGCTTGGGATGACTGCACCAGTGGTCTGCTTTTATGTTCCTCATTAGTCCAAGCTCAAGTTCATGGAGATTAAAAGGTTGTAATCAGCTTTGTTAAGTTATCTAATAATTTGGCTTCCAGAGAACCTGTGCACACAAAAGTCTCTTCTAAGGCAATTTAGGGATGGAACCTGGAGGTTCACCTTCTCAGGAGGCTCCCGGGAAAGGGAATGTGGAATGTTGCTTCACCGTGTCTGTCAGGGATGTCAGCCCTCCAGTCTCACTGCAAGTTTCCTCTCAGATTCTCAGGCATTTCCAAGGACAGTCAAATAATGATGCTTTCATTCGCTCCTGAATAGTAGCAAATACAATCTATAAATACAGTATGGGGCCAAGCAGGTTGTCGGGCAGGGTGCCCCATTCCCTTTGGAACCTGCCGGGCCTTCCTGTGGCTCTGGGAGCCCCGGCTCTGCCCATCAGTCACTGGCCGTGTGCCTCGGCTCGGTATGCTCACCTCTCTGTGCCTCCTTTCCCTCATCTGCAAAGTGCTGGTAGCCACGGACATGACAACCGTGCAGAGTACTAGAGTAAACACTAGTTGTCACTAGTCCTCCTTCACCTAGACAAAGATCTAGCAGTTACTGCATCTTTCCAGATCTTTCCTGGTGGCCTCTTAAAATATACTCTTCTATAAGCTTTTTAATTATAAAAGGAATGCATGACTGCTATGCAAAATTTGAAGAGAGGCAATACTGAGAGTGAATACTTACAAAGCGCTGCCTGCAGACGTGGATCGGTTCTCACAACAATCCCAGCCGGAGGCAAGCTTGTTATTCCCACTTTACAGGTGTGTCAGCCAAGGCACAGAGAGGAACAGAACTGGTAGACAGCAGAGCTGGGACTTGCCCCAGATTGTCTGTTCTCTGAGTCCGCGTCCTTCCTTACAGAGTTACCCCGCTCTCCAGGAGAGACAGAGAAACACCCCAGTCCCCATCACACAATTGCTGTTCACATTTCATGCTTTAACATTTTTCTTTAACATTTTACACATAGTAGAAAAGTGTATATGTGTGCACAGACATATATATTAGGTTGCAGTCATTTTAATGTAAGTGGAAAAATGGCCAATATAGGTACATTTTCAGTTGTCTGTGGCGGAGCAGCCGCTGACCCCAAGCCTCAGTATCCTAAACAGACACCACTTAGAGTTTGCTGCTGGTCTGCATCGGGGTGGGCTGTCCCCACACTCCTGGCCTGAGCACTTGGGCCCACTCCACCTGGGCCTCTGAGCCACAAGAGGTCTGCATACCTTCCTTTTGGGGCAACACACTTGGGCATTTCTGTTGGGTGTGTGCCTAGGAGTGAGACTGCCCAGCCCCGCAGCGTGCACACCCTGCGCTGTAGTCATTATTGCCAAATCTTTCCCAAACTAGTTGCATCGGTTTACACAGCTCTAGCGGCTGCGCTGCCCCCCCCACCCGAGTACTTACGGCTGCCCGTCTTCTCTGTAAGGACAGCCATTCTCCTCTGTGTGCAGGGCCGTGAGTTTTTCCTTCTACACCATTTTTTAGAATGTTCAAACATACTGAAAAGTTGAAACAATTATGCTGTGAATATTCACAGACCCATCACCTGGATGCTACAAATGACATTTTGCTGTTTCTTTTATTGTCTTTTCATCCCTCTGCTCATCCATCCATTGATCTTATTTCTTACACATTTAAAAGTAAGTTGCAGACATCAGCACACTTCATTCTAAATGCTTGAGGATACAAACAATTATCTGCAGCTCAATATTTATTTACCGTTCTTTTTTCCTAAACACAAATTTACACTCAGGACATGCACACATCTTAACAGGATCACTCCCAAGCTCTGACAAACACATTCCCCTGTGAAAACCAGACTCTGGGGGCCACGGAACACTGCCTTCACCCCAGTCTTCCCCTGCTCCTTTGTGGATCTTACACAAGTTAATGCTTCTCCTAAGCAGCCTTCCAGACGCTCCGAAACTGCCTAGCCACATGTCTTCTGTACAGTTCTCCTGGGGACCATAATGATGCCTTTCTGTCAGATGGTGTCCTGAGTGGGCTGGCACTTGTGGCACCTGTGCCTATTCCCCCACGGGGTGCTTTACCGTGGTGCTGCATGGCCAGTTACTCCCTGTGTTGAAGCACAGACGTGCCAAGAAGGGAGAGACCGTGTTTGTCTCTCTGTCCCCTGCTCTCTCTGTCACTCCCACTTACTAAGAACCTCCCAAAGCATGGCACTAAGTAGGTTGATTGATTGTTGAAAATCCATCAACAAAGCTGGTGAGCAGAGAAAGAGCCAGGACCAAAGAAGAGCAGAGATGTTCTCACCTTCCTGGGTGAGGGCCCAGTAGGGAACTGGTAACTCTGTGGAGAGAGTCGCTGTAGCACCCATAACTAAGGGGCTTTCAAGAAGGTATCAACCATAAGAACAAGGCAGTAATGGAATGCCTGAGTCCAAGTCCAGTAGGAAGAGTGTGGAGACCCCAAATTCCCAGAAAGTGCTGTAGGGGCAGGATAGGCCTGGGCCAGGGCCACTGAGGGAGCCTGGTACAGCCCCTTCCTCACAGCCATAATGGTAATCCTGCCATGTGTGCTGTGGGATTGGGAGAGGAGAGGAAGGCAGAAAGGGAGGGACAGAGGATTCAGAGATAGAGAGAGAGAAAAAGGAAATGGGGCAGAGAGAAAGATTTTAACATGGGGACCAAACCTCTTTCCAGAGCTGAATATTCCTGAAGACTTCTCTCCAGCAAGGACCTGAGGAGCAACATGGGTGGGGGGCAGCTCATTTCCTGCAGCCAAGTGACCTCTCCTGCAGCCAATTGGCCTCTCCACCCTAAATGGTTGACCTCACAGATGGCACTGTAGATCTCACATGCTTGGTTTCTCCTGGATGCAGATTGCTCTAGGACCTTTCAGAGATGCTGGCCTCCCTCTGTGCAGCTTCAGATTGCAACAGCTCTGTACACGATCACAGCTATAGTAGCACGTAAAGCTACCTGGCGCCACAGGTGATCCTACAAGCATCCCTGCTAACCAAGCTTCCTAAACCCTGCCAGGTTTATGTCACTGTCTTGCTCAAAACCCTCTGGTGGCTTTCCACTTCCTGGACACTAGCTCTAACCCCTCCAAAGCCCTCTGTGATTCCATAGGCCCTGCCATTTCAGGTCCACCATGGATTTGTCTACCTCTGGGCACTTGCAAAGGCATCCCCACCCACCAGATGCTGCCTCGTTACTCCCAACGCCTGCCCAAATCTTATTCCTGTCTAGTAACTCACCAGTCCTATGGTTTCTTTCACTGATGAATCAGAGAGGAATCTGTATGTTGCCTGGACTCCTGGACTGACTCTTCTGGAAGGCCATCTCATGGGACATTAATGCTCCATGGCCCATGTGATACACCCAGATCTTCACCCCATACTTGCTCTAGGCTATATGTGACCTTGGCAGCTTCACGAACTGTTTCTTCATCTGACACATGACCCAACTACAGCTCCTTCTTCTGTGATGGTTGTCAGGTCTAAATGAGGTCAGGGATGCAAAGTGTTCACCCTGTGCCTAGCAGGAGTGACACATGATAAACTTAATCTTGCTGTCCAGTCACTACCAACGTCATCACCTCACCAGAACTGAAAAAGAGGAAAGATGGATTATCTTCTTGATTTCTTTTGCCAAAAGTTCATTTTTAATGTACATAAGTGCTATTGATTTTTGTATGTTAATTCTTATCTTGCAACTTTACCAAATTCATTTATTAGCTCTAACAGCTTTTTGGTGTAGTTTAGAATGTTTCAATATATAAGATAAAGTCATCTGCAAATAGACAGTTTTGTTTCCTTCCTGTACAGATGCCTTTTATTTCTTTTTTCTTGTTTAGTTGGTCTGGCTAGGACTTCTATTACCATCTTGAATAGAAGTGGAAAGGGTGAGCATCTTCGTCTTCTCCCTTAAAAGAGTTCCTGATGGTCTAAGCTGTAACAATGCAGAAAAAAATGTCTGAGAAATCTGTACTAGACTTCTTTGAGTCTTTCTTGAATATTAACATGGCTGCTTGCATAGTGTGAAAAGCATATTCATGCTTCCTGATTTCAAAGTTTACTACAAAGCTGCAATAATCAAAATAGTGTGATATTGGCATAATAGTTACATAAACAAATGGACTAGAACTGAGAGTCAAAAAATAAAATTTACAAATCTATGGATAAGTACAGTAATAAGGCAAATAATAACATTTTAAAATGAGAGAAAACTATTTAAAAATACATTACCTTAAAAAATATATACAGATTGCCAATAGGCATATGAGAAGGTGTGAAGAACCATTAACTATTAGAGAAATGCAAAGCCAAGCCACAGTGAGGCATCACTTCCAAATCACTAGGATGTCTATAATCAAGATAGTGGGAGATGAAAGTGGAGGAAAGAATGTGGAAAAACTGGAGACCACATTCATTGCTGGAGGGAATGGAAAATGATGCAACCACTGTGGTGAACAGGTTAGAAGTCTTTCTAAAAATAAAGTAAAGAATTACCAAATTCCTCAGAAATTCCATTCCTACGTATACATTCAAGAGAACATTACACAGTTGTTCTAACAAAAAACTCACACACAAGTGTCCTTAACAACATTGTTTATAATAATCACAGAGTAGAGTAGAAATGGTCTAAATGTCTTCTTACTGGTGAATTGATAAATAAAATGTAGTATTAGGTCATTAAATATAAAATATCTTATTGTGAATCAAAAGTATAGTTTATTATATCTCAAACAAGAAGCAGTACAATTAACCTACCTAAACTACTGACACAGTTTTGCCATCGTAACAATTGCTGATTTATGCCAGCAGAAAAGAAGCTTGAAGTGAGTGGTGATGAAATCAAGAAAGACATTTTCCATAGTTTGTTCAGAAGTGAATATTTTTCCTTGCAAGAAGTGGTTCAAATCCCAGAAGTGATAATTGGAATTTCCATGTCCAGCTTCTGTAATTTGAGCAGCGTTACTTACACAAATATGATCAAGCATTGTCTTGTAAGATGATTGGCCTGTCTCTATTGAACTTTTTTGGCTATTTGATTGCAAGAATCCTCGTCTTTTTGTACATTTGGAGAAAGCAGACATCCACTGTAATTGATTGACCAAGTTTCAGGAAGCTGTAACAAATAATACCAGCGCTGGACCATAAGGCACCATTAGCTTGTTTTGATGAACTTTCAGTTTTAGGCCATGTTTTTACACTTTACCTTGTATTTGTCAAAAAGAATCCATTTTTTAATCACATGTAACAATGTAGTGTAGAAATGCCTCACTTTTATGACATGACAAGAAAGGGAAGCTTTAAGATGATTTCTGTACTGATGCTTGTTTAATTCGTGTGGAACCCATCCATCCAGCTTGTTTACTTTGATTTGCTGATTTGTTTCAAATGGTCTAGTATTATTGGAATAGTAATGTCAAACCTTGCTGCTAATTCACATGTAGAATGGATTCATTTCCACTACAGTGTTCAGCTCATCATTATCCCTCTTCATCTTAGGTTGCCCGCATGGCTTATTTTCAAGATGAAAATCACCAGAACAGAACTTTTCAAACCATCACTGTACATTCCTTAGCCACATCCTTCCCAAATACTTCATTGATATTTGAGCTGCCTGTGCTGCATTGGTTCCACGAGAGTACTCATTTTTGAAAGTAACACTAATTTTTCACTTAGTGATAGTTTCACCAAAATTGTTCTAAAGAAGTTGAAGGATAATCACAAGCCAAAACATGTGTTTGAAAGAATGCACATGTACCTTCACAAACAAAATAAAATAAGAAGTATCAAAGTGAAATGTCAGAGGTATCAACTGCCAAATTTAGTAATTAAGGAAATTAGACATCCCATACTTAATAATCTAATAGTATATCTATACATGAAATATTATTATACAGGCATAGAAAAGAATGAAGCACTGATTATGTTATAATACAGATGATCCTTGAAAACATTATGTTAAGAGAAAGAAGCCAGATAAAGAAGGTCACATAAGTGTATAAATTCATTTGTGTATTTATCCTGAATTAGGAAGTACAAAGAGATAGATAGGAGATTATTCATCTCCAGGGTGTAGGTGGAGGTTGGGGTGAAGTACTGAAGATTGACAGATTCTTGCATACTCCCCAGCTCTTATTTATTTTCAGTGGGAAAGAGGTGGGTGGATAACTAGTAATTATCCTACAATTTTAAAAGAGAAAAACATAAATATAAACTCACCCAATGATTTTATTATCTATTTTAGATTATATAAACTAATTAAAGTATTTTTGTTTATTTTTGTCTGACATAGGATTGGAAAGGGTTAAGGGAAATGTTCTGGAATTAGCCAGTACGAATGGTTGTACAAAATACTGATCATACTGAAAATCACTAACTTATGCTTTTTTAAAAGTGAATTTAAAATTTGAATTATATCTCAACAGCAAGATGTAATGAGGTAAAATAAAGACATTTTTCAGACAAACGAAGCTGAGGATATTCAAAACCACTAGATCTTCATTAAAGAAAATTCTCAAGGAAGAAGGAAAATGATAACAGATGGAAATTTGAGTCTACAAAAAAATGGAAGAGAGCCAGAAATGGTAAATTATAAATACAGAGAAATGTACATTATAGTGAAATTGCATATAATTAAGTAATTATAAAATCCAATAGACTTAAAACAAAAATAAAAATTACGTTGTGTTTAAAGCATATGTAGAATTTAAACGCATGATAATAATAACAAAAGGTAAGAAAGGAAAACTATAGTATGTCTATAAAATTCATACACGTCACACAAAATGGGCATTGTATTATTTGAAGGTAAACTGTAACAAATTAAAGATGGGTTTTACAAATCCTAGAGCAATTGTTAAAAATACAATGCAAAGATAAACTGGTTGTATCAATGTGCGTTGCTCTTAGCAGCCATTGTATGTAAAAATGAATTCTAAAAAATATTCAGATCATCTAAAAGAAGACAAGAAAAGTGAAGAAGCAAAAAACAAAAAAACAACAAAAAACAAAGAAAAAATCAAGATGGGACATGTAAAAAATAAGTAGTCAATTGTTAGATTAACATCCACTGTTATTGATGATTTCAATGCAGTGGTTCAAACACCCCAATTAAAGAATAAGAGTCAGAAAAAAAAGCTATTAATTGGAAAAAGCTAGGGTATATTATAATGATAAAAGAATGTGAGAAGACACAAAATTTCCATTTTGTTTCACCTATTTCTTATAAATTCTAGTGTGTTTTATTAAAAAACAAAACAAGGATATAAATTAAGTTTGAGATTCATCTATCCACATCGGGTTTCATTATGACAAAAGACAAAACACATTTCATCATTTTCTTCTCCCAGAAAAATCATTGTAAATAGTGATTTAAGTCAAAAATACATATATCAATAATGTAAAAAAATAACATGAGAACAATATCTATTGATACAGATTTTATTTGAAAATGAAATCATGTAAAATATACAGTTAAGACAAATTTACAAAGTAGTTTCATGATATATAAGAGGTTGTCTTATAATGATATATAATTTAAGACTAAGGGAGCTCTAAGTACTTTTATTTTAAATATTTTAAGAATAGCTTTGCTTCAATAGTGAGGCATAGTTATGAGAGGAAATCCATATATTTAATAGTAGAAAGGTTTTGGACATTAACTGACAGAAAAGTTCCAATCCTTGTGAAATTATTCATGGAATTAGAAAATACAAGATTAACAACCAGCTCTCTGTTATCAATACTAGTGATAATGAAATTAATAACTAACATTTGATATGGTGCTTAATACATGGCAGGTATTTTTCTAAGCACTTTACGTGGTCAGCACACTTATTATTCTAAAAGACAAGAGAAATATTGCCCCAATATACAGATTAAATTGAGCATAAAGAGTTAAAGCCACACACTGAAGGTTACTTGGTTAGGGACACAGCAGCCTTAAGACTGTCATCTCAGGCAGCCTGATCACACAGCCTGGGTTTTGAGCTATTGCACTATCCTGCCTCTCCAAATTGAAGTGTTTGGGCTATCCTTTAAAAAAATTATCCAGAAAATGTTTGAAGATAGTTACAGGTAAAAGGGGGTTGGTGAAGGAATTTATCCTATGTGTTTCAGACATCTTAGATGAGAATTGAAAGGCATTTCCGAGTCTCTTCTAGGCAATAACCCTGTGGAAATGGCTCCGCTAAACTCTTTGCGTTTGAAGACTATGTTTGCAGAGATAACAGTGCAGACGTCTGCAGCTTCTGAGGAACCATCTTCTCAAGAATAGTCCCTGGAAAGAGACTTCAAATGGAAATACTGAGTTGATTGTTCTGAGAGAGCTCAGAGAAGCAAGTGGAGAGCCTGGAGACCCAAGAAAGCAAACTTGGAGAAATTAGTCAGCAGGTCCCTGTATCAGTGCAATGGGCTCAGATCATGGTTCGCATCACAAAGGGGCAAAAACGTGCCCTGAGAGCTTGCTGAGTCGAGGCCTTTGAAGGGGTGGTCTGATGTCTCTCTCTTCAGACAGTGCAGTACGTGGAAAGAAGCAATGGAGAGACGCAGAGGGTGATGTGAAGAAGGTCATGCAGAGGGCAGGGAAGGCTTGGCAAAGTCAGCAAGAGCTGCAGATCTTAGAGACGAGGTGAGAATTCCTCTTTACCGCAGATGAAATAACAAACACACAAAGAAAGGACGGCCCTTTGGTTAGTTTTCCTGCACACACAGGAGATCCAAGAAGGTGACATGTGGCCCATGGTAGAAAAAAAGCACAACTAAGAGTTAGAAACCGCAGGATGGCTTCTGAGAAATCAGTACACAACGGGGTAAGCTATGTAAGTACTTATGCTTTTTGTTGTTGTTTCAATTGTTTTGTTTTTTCCTGTTTTGACTTATTTGGATTTTGTTTGTGTCTGAATCGTTTTTTTAGTTCACTTATATACTGTGTAGCAACAGAGAGATTCTTCATCACCTCAAATAACCAACGGAACCTGGACTAGCCCCTAGGGTTGTAGGTAAGCGTTCAGCATTTGCTCTATCAGCACCAGAGATTATGCACGTTACAGGCACATCAATTCAAATGGTGCTTTCGTACAGAGTATTTGTAGGCTTGGCCTTTAATACTGTTGCCAGAATGATTAATCATACTGTGAAGACTGCAATATTGTAGGGTATTTCCAATCTCTACCTTATCCCTCTTCCCCTTTCTCCTTTATATTTCCAGAAACTTGACTTCATGGTGAGATCCTGAGGCAATTTGGTTGTTGTTGTTTGAATTCTTTTATTTTCTGTTTAACTAAAGACCTATATTTACAGTATTTGTTCAGAGTGTGTATACATTTGAATCATCACTAAAAACGTTGTGGTCAGAGAGAGCAAGCGTTAGAGAAGGAGTCAGTACAACATGCCCTTTTGTCTCACAAAAATCTGCTTCTACACGACTCCTGAGTTTGTTGTTCAGAGACGTCAGCAGCATGATCAATTATTCATGTTTTCTAATTAAGCCCTGCTGACTATGCCTAAATAGAAACTTTATTTTGGAGAGGATGTGTTTGTAGTCTTTTCCACTATGACAATAATTTGTCAGAGGGTGATATAAATCTCTTTTGGATCCTTAGTAACCTATTCCTTTGTTTTAGAACTCACACATAGCTTATTATCTGCCATGTTGAATTTCCTTGTTTATTTCATGTCTTGTTTAGAGATGACAACAACATCTGATTTTTTTTTGTTGTTGTTAATAACGTTTCACTTACTGCCTGTATTGAAAGTACTGGGAAATAGCAGAAAGGAATTCATTTGATGTGTAGTTTTTTAGAAGTTGTGTGTACAGTAAAATTGCATTTCTTTCAAAGCTGAGCAAAATGATTCAAACATCATATGGATGTACTTGTCTCTTCTGTTTGGTTTTTATACAGATGAAAAGTGTCTCATAAATAAAAACTAGCCAGCTTACATTATGTTTGGCAATATTCGTCCTCTATCAAAGTAGTGATTGAATTTTAACATAAATATTTGCCCATTATCTCTTCCCATTAAACTCCTCTAAGGTAAATCTTCCAAAAGCTTAATCAACGTTAGATTCCTCAAAACATTGAAATTTTTATTATTTTAGCCACATACCCTCAAAATGAAAGTTACTGTATGCATTTTTAATAGTTTCATTCTTGTTTTTCTTAACTTTTATGTTAGTACATTTTACTTTTCATGTATTTTATCTAACGAATAGAAGTATAAAGTCACTGTATTAAACCATGCAAATGTACTTAAAGTAGTTTCATAAATTCTTGCATATGATTCATTGATAAGATGGAAATTAATATTCTAGTTAGTCCGAACAATAAAAGAGTGACATTAAGAAAAAGTTCCAAATCATCTATTTTGGCTATTTCTATTCAGATTATATAGAGAAATTTTCTCTTGGCTACTTTGTGAGAATACTTGATCAAAAATTAAATTCTCTCTCATAGATGTTATTTTTTATCTTGATAAAGAAAATATTTTTTCTTATTTGCTCCTATAGAATTTGTAGAGATAAAGATGGATATTGAAGAAAGGACAGCTCTTTATTAAAAATTAAGCTTATAAATATTTTGATACGTACATGTGTTTTAAATTTGCCATACACTGAAATTTATATTTTTATGAATAAATATAATATGGGGCCTTAGTTTGAATAGAAAGAAATATATTTAGAAATTACTTGGATCTTATTTAAACTTGGGAGTGAATTTAAGAGAGTTTAAATAGTTTTTACATATTTTTCTAGATAATTTAACATTGAATACTCAAATAAATTATCATTTTACTTATTCTAACGGAAACACAGTGTGAAAAAACAATTTCACGTTTTGGGCAGATCTTTATCCATGACCTTAACCAGTTTCATGTATGTTTTTTAAATGATTATGGTATTAAATACCACTTATGAATAAAGGATTTCAAATGTTGTTGTGTATGCAGTTAAATAATAGTGAAATAACAATAAAAACAAATATGGGTCATATAGAATTCTAGTTGGAAATTAAGTAGTTTCAATTAAAAGATAGATCTTCTAACAACATATTTATCTCATACTCTAAAATAATGACCATTTCATTAAGTTCTTCACATTAGTCCTTGGGTAGCACATAACACCACTTAAGAAAGAACTCACTCTCTAAATGCCTTTGGAGTAGAATCATGTCTAAATCATATTAGAAATGACTTATTCATTAAGGGCAGAGAGTGTTTTAGATGGTTCTAAAGTGAAGGAAAGAAATATTTTACCATAGAAATAGTGTAATGTTGAGCAAAACTATCAGTCATCCTTTAGTTTGAG
This sequence comes from Perodicticus potto, assembly GCA_963574655.1. NCBI lineage: Eukaryota > Metazoa > Chordata > Mammalia > Primates > Lorisidae > Perodicticus > Perodicticus potto. The sequence goes on from CAUYRH010097021.1 coordinate 23,075, forward strand.
TTGCATTATCTTGTGTATTTCTAAACTTTTTCCAAGCAATATTAAAATGATTCAGACAGGGAAGGTGATAACAATTATTCACCCCAATTTAGGATGTCTGTTGGTAATTAGTATGCAGAATTAATTTAAACTTTTATTCAGTTTATATTTGTTTATATTGTTACAGATGATGGAATTTATAAAGCAGATTATCTGAATTCTCTTGACATTTTCACAGAGTTATTACTAAGGCTCTGGAACTTTTTTTGAAATGAATTGTTCTTGCATTATCTGTTAAAGAGTACATTGAAGAGTTTTTTGGATGTTGTTGTCAAGGAATAGGTAGGCCCACATTTTTACCTCTATTAATTTTCAAAGTATAAAACATATTTAGTTTCCATGAAAGATAACATAGACCAAAGATTGAAATAACTGTCTTCATTTATATCTTATTTAAAGTGTGTAACTTTGGAATGTAGGTACTATTACCTCAATAATAGATGAGAAATGAAGAAATAGAAATAGTCTGAGACACACAGGGAGAATATAAAATGCTTGGGTCTTCCTAGTCCAAGTTCTTTATGTCCCAGCCAACTCCCAAATCTATACAGCCCCCCACCCCCACACTTAAAGAAGCCCAGTGACTAAAAGGTCATCTGAAGTTTCCTCTTCCCTAGAAGGAAAGCTCTAGAGTTATAAAGATAGCCAAGTAGTGTGTACTGCCATGAATATAATCCTGTTTATCTCCATCTATATGTTCTTTGCAATATGTAATTCAATAGAGAGTTTGGTCAGACTTGGAGCACTCCAGTGCCCACCTATGAAACTTCTTCATTTCAAAACTTGTTCCTCTACTGGTTTGTAAATACTCTTTCCTAGTTTTCTTTCCACCATTATATTTGTTACATAAAATTTCTTTCATAGACCTCTCTAACACTGCCTTTCCATTGCATTCATTTCTCAGACTGCCATTCTTAAACTTCCCATTTCATTGTATATATTCTCTGTGGGTTATCTCATTAACTAAAATGAGGGATTCAAAATGCCTATTGCTAATTCAGACTTTTTCTCCTGCTCTGCAAACTCACATTCTAACTCTTCAGGCATATCAAAATACTGTGCCAAAACAAAATGGTAATCATGTTGCCCACACTTCCCTATGCTTCTGATGACTGTGCTCAGTGGGGCCTAGCCATGAATCTTAGCGATATCTTTGACTTCTTCTTCTTCCATTTATTAATTTATTTCAGGTAATTCATTACCCTAGTAAATAAGTATCACAGAGCTTTGTATGTACCAACAGCTGTTCTCTGCACTGAGGATACATCATTAACACTCCACCACCTAGATTTAGGCTAGGAGATAAGATAGATATTAAACAAATAATAATAAAAAAAACATGAAAATACAGGTACATTGAGAACTTAGAATGAGAGGTACATGGTTGCAGAACAGCATTTAATGGGAAATCAGGGAAGGCTTTTCAAAGGAAGGGAAACTTGAGCCAAGATATGAAGTAGGAGTATTGAATGAACTGGTTCATATGGTGCAAAAAAGGTGGGAATTGCAAGCACAAAGTCTGTCAGGTTAGAGAAAGTATTGCAAGGGAGAGCATCTCCAAGAAGGCCAACTATTGTTGGAGGGAAAAATGTCTGGGGTAGTGTGATGACAGATGAAATAAAGGAGAATTAAAAATGCGGAAGATGCCTGGTCCTTAACTTTTAATGGTTCTGTGAGAAATGGTGACCTCTTTATGGGTTTTAGGGAAAAGGGTGAGATAAAAAGTGGTTGCTTTTTAACAAATATATATTTAACTCTTAAAAATCCCTTGAATTTGTGCTGCACTTTCTTTATTATTTTCCTCCTCGTTCGTACCGGAATTACTGCATCAATCAATACCTTACCTCGTTTTCCTACTGCTCTTCTGTCTCTGCAAATACATCTCCCTAAACCTGAAGAAAATGACAAAATGCTGTTCTGTTACATAAAGTAGTTTCCTAAAGTATACCAGTCCCTGGAGATGTTTTGAGAAGAAATGATTCCACAGTCACTTCATAAATTAGGGAAGTACTCCACAATCTATCTCCCCTTGGTGGTTAGCAGCACTAATCCTACGGAAAAGATTTTAATTACTTTTATTCCACCAGGTACTCCCCAAGGTAATTGACCATCATCTCTCCTTTTCCCTTCATAAAAATTGCTGACATCCTTCAACACTAATGTTCTTTACAATGTGCTTTTCAAGGGTGGTGCCTGTGGCTCAAGGAGTAGGGCACTGGCCCCATATACCGGGAGTGGCAGGTTCAAGCCAGGCCCCGGCAAAAACTGCAAAAAAAAAAAAAGAAAAAAATAAGTGCTTTTGGAGTGCTGTCTACAGCACTCGTAATGACTAAATTCCCCAATATGGCATTCAGGGCTCTACTTTCAGAACCTGTCCCCTTCCTTCCTTCATTGCTTCCACCCTTATACCACCTCTTTCCCAATACACACTTGACTACAGAAATTTTCCCATGAATTTCATTCATGCTATTATACCCTACGTTCCTCTTTGCTCATAATACTCCTTCATCATTTTGTCCTTGGGCTAGTTCCTATTCCTGACCACTGAGTTGCCAAATTCACTGAGATTTCTTCCCTTATCTTCCAATCTGACTTATGTACAAGTCTTGTCTTCTTTTTCGGCATATCATTACTTTAAATTCATTAAACATTATTGTTTACTTTTAAAAATCCAGTGTTAAAAAGGAAAATGCTTAAGAACAGCAGCTATGTGGGTTTTCTTTGCATCCTTCTTCACTAGCATGGTGCTTGGAATACAAGTTGCAAAACAAATGCCTGTTAAGTAAATACACAAATTCAAGGAAGCAAACTAGGATCAACAGCAGATGAAGAAGAAGTGGCAAAAAGTTTTACTCCTCAGTAAACCTGCAGCTTAGTGAGGGGAGAAGACAAGTGGCTATAGCAAATATAATAAGAATAATGATAATAATTATAAATAAATTAAGCAAAATCTTCTAAAGGAAATACGAAAGTTCATATGTTATTAGATGAATTGGAGGAAAATTGAAAGATTCCTGAAATAGGTATTACTTTATTTGTGGTTGTAAGTACCATCATACAATGTTTCTATAGGAAAATAAATAGACATTTTTTTTTTTATTAAATCATAGCTGTGTACATTAATGCAATCATGGGGTACAATGTGCTGGTTTTATATACAATTTGAAATATTTTCATCAAACTGGTTAACATAGCCTTCACAGCATTTTCTTAGTTATTGTGTTAAGACATTTATATTC